>MNAD01001288.1:0-42769 GCA_001895945.1 Trametes pubescens | reverse complement strand
GTGGCGCGGATGCGGAAAAGTGCAGATTGGCACGGATGCACTCTGCACTTTGCAGAAATCCGCAGAAGTCCCCGGACTGGCGCGTAACGATTTCTCACTGGGTCTGCACACCCATGTCCGTCCTGGGGAACCCCACACGCGGCGGTGACGACGTCGAGGAGCACGCGCGGACCCGCCCCCTGCCGCGTGTATTTTACACGACCAGCGGCACCTGGGCGACTAGTAGGGCAGCCTAAACCCCAAACGGCAGCGAATGATCTCGCCCCGGACGGAACGGTGGGCATCTCGACGATACCCGATCCAACGGTCGCCACAATATCCCTCGCGCACCCTGTCCACATGACCCCGCAAGTTACCGCGAGAACGCGCGAAGGCCAGCGGTGGCCCCGTCCAGCCAGCCCCATGCCCCCGCTGGCGTCCAATTCGCAAGACGCGCCGACTGCATCTGCCCCCCGCAGGCGGTCAGATGTAGCTCGGATCCTGGCACGCACACCGCCAAACGGTAAAGCTTCGCAACGAGCTCCGCTCGCGCAACGAGGCGGCGCTGCACTCGCGCCCGCCTGCCCCCACGGACGCAGATCGGGCGGCGTGCAGATTGCCTTGTCCACGCCCGATAAGAACCCGCACACGTGCGGCACGAGCTTCGCGGCGATGATGGAGGCTCGCCCTTTCTCCGGGGGCCCATATGCGGCGTGGCGGCGCGCTTCGGTCTTGGTCGTGCCTCGCGCGGGGCTCTCGCCTGGGAACGATGTTCCAGTGCGGCCCTGCGTACGCCGGGATGGCTCGTAGCCTCGTTGCCCAGCGTCCGCGCATTCGTTGCGCGCGGGACTCGAAGCTCGATACGCCCGATACCGCACTCGAACGCGCGGACGGCCCACACGGCCCACCTGACGCGGCGAAGCACTCGGCAGAAGTCGAATAGACGCAGCGTTATGGCACTCGTGCGGCTCGTACACGCGCCGATCGGCGACTCGAAGGCGCACATCCACCGCCCCGCAGGGCAACCGCAGCCCAGCACAGGGATAATGAATGCATGAAGCCCCACCCCCAGGCTTCATCGACTCTCGAGTGGACTTAGCGCGGGCCGCATGACGTCTGGGCTGCTGCTGCGACGGGCACGGGGACGCAGCGAGCGAGGCGCGACTACCGTGGGGGCGCCAGGCCGCCGCGCATGCGCGAACAGAGCCCTCGACTCATCCGCGAACGCGCGCGCACGTCTGGGGCCGTCGGAGCTTGGAGCTTGTCCTTCGAAGCCGCTGCGCTGGGCAGGCTCTGGCGCCGCACGTACCCGTGCGCCGGAGTACTATCGGGGGATGCCTATAGCCTCAGGCTGTCGTCCTGGCCCCCGCTTCCCGGGCGATACGCACGGCCCTCTCCATCGGGGCTTGAGCGTGGGTGGGGGAATTTGGGAAGGGCGCGCGCGATTCGAGGATTTTGCCGAAGAAGGTGCGGAGTGGCGCTCGAGTGGGTGTGCTAGATGCACCGAATCCGGGGAATGCCTCATTGGCCCCGGGGGCGTGGGAGGGCTGCCGTTCCAAGCGGATTATACGTCCCATCTGTGGATGTGTGATGGGGCAACGGTGAGTACTATTGTTTTTGCAGCTGACGCACTCAGGGTCGGGAGGGCGGTGCTCACCTGTTCAGACTCTAGATTTCAACGTGATATACGACGCGTAGACCCTCTACGGGGAGCACAGGGCTGCCAGATCGGTTCGCCGCGTACGCCGACAGACGTCAGGTGGAAGGCAGTCGCTAGCCGACGCGCCCTCTCTCCTTCTTTGTATGGTCCTCGTGCACGCCGTACCGCCAAGCCCAGGGCTCTCGCGGGAAGGTGCGCGTTCTGGGATCAAAAACAGTCAGCAGCGGTGTGTCGCGTAACGACAAAGACGTCTTCCTGACCTGCGCCTGTACACGCCCCTCCTCCTTGAGCTTCTGCAGGTGCAGATTTATCATCTGCTTTGCGCTCCAGTGCTCCTCCGGCTGCTCATGCATCACATATTGAAGCCAGTCCGCAGTGACGTGTGTTGCGATGCCACTGCTATTGCTGATCGCCAGGCACTGTCGGCGGAGCAATGGATGCTCTGATATATGCAGATCATCGTCCACACACAATGTCCACTACCGGCCGGTCGGGTTGGAATGTCAATGTCCAGCAAAGATGGGTGATCGTCGAGAGCGACGTACCGACGTACGGTGCGCACGCACAAAGACACGGACACGCTGGCAATAACCCGCCGCTAACGGACAGGTGCGACGTCCCCGCAACCCACCGGTGCTGACGAAAGCTGAAGATGTCAAACAGGCTAGCGGACTGCGCTCGTTTTTGCGGCGCGGAGGGGACGCCTGGAACGGGAACGAGTGTGAGCCTGAGCCGAACTGGCGTGCAGTGGGCGGGCGCTGCGAGCAGACCAGAATCAGCTGCAGAGCGGCCGCCTTCGATACAGGTGCCGAGGAGGTACTGGCCGCATATATGCGGGTAATACAACCGCTGTATAGCGGGCAGCGTCGATGCCTCTTGCGCACCGTCAGCTGACCCCGAGGTGTTTCATGACCGCGCCCGGTCGGAGCTGCAGGTCGTCGTTGGCATCACACAGCTCGCGTTCGTGCTGTAAAATACGTACGTAGCTCGTGCGCTGTCAACGACCCTGAGAATCCCTACCGATAGTCCGAGCAGCGCACAGACGCGGGAGCTGGAGGAATGCACGAAGTGTGCAGCCGAAAGGAGCGTTCGTGGAAGGAAGCAAACAAGCGTCGGCTAGCGTACGCGCGTGACATGCGCATCGGACGCGTCGCGGCATAGTCGCATCCTAGAAGCGCCTCCTTCACGACATTGCTTGGCGCACTTAGGGGACATGTTCCGAACGACAAAGCATGTGGGGTAACTTGAGCTGAACTTGATATCCTCGTTGGCATTGAGCTTATCACCAGTGCACAAATTATCACTAACGCCAAATGATGCATTCAAAGTCAAAACGCGATCTTCAATTCGTTCATACACCATCAATCGTTGACTATCGTACAGGGCGCGCTCTCAAGTCCCCCATCCCAGTCTACTTGCTGTCGGTCTTCTGAGAGACGTTTCCGTCGGAGCTGGTGTAGCGGCTGTAGCCGTCCCCACTGTTGTAGTAGGTCGAGCCGTTGTTGTTCTGGTAGTAGTAGCTCCCGTCGCTAAAACAGTATCAACATCACGCGTATTACTTGAGAAGGATGAAAGGACACGTACTTGTTGCTGTAGTGGTAGGAGTGTCCGCCGCTCTCGCTGACACGGTGGTCGTAGGAGTTGCCCTGCGTGGTGATGTCGATGGTTGGCGGGGAAGGGGCAGCTGTAGAACAAAGAACAAAGAATATACCTGGTCGTTAACGCCACGGGACGTGACGTCGTAGGATTCTCCCGTGTACGAGTCCTTGGGCATGATGTGCGTGATGTGCGTGTGGTGGGTGATGGGGGTACGAGTTCAAGGTGGGTTTGGTTCTGGACGAGCCGAGGCAGCATATATGAAGGGGGAAGAGCGCTTATGTAACGGATATTACGCTGGGTGCCACTCGTAATGAAGAGCTCTCTATCATGTGCTGCGGTAGTCTAGTCAGAAAGATACACACAGATAGCTTTCCAGAAGACACTGATAGTGTTGTATCGATAACAACCCCGGATTGCTGTGCGAGTGCCTTGAAGACTTCCCGAGTCGAACTTACCGGACGATGACCCACTGTTCTGTCCCTGATCTAATAGTCGTCTTCATGCGTGAAGCTGTTACGGGTATAATACCATATACAGCTTGACTAAGTGGAGGATAGATTGCTCCCTTATACCGCTGTCTGCGGATATAAGTTATATAATATTGAAGAAACGCGACGCGTCGCGTCATTTAAAGCCAAACAGGGACAAGCAACGCGGGGGTGGCGCAAGTATGGCGCTTATCTCGCATGGGGCGGCAATAATATTAATAGGCACAAATAACGCGTGGCACGGAAGGCACGCGAGTTTTGGCTGGGACACTTTTGGCTTTGCCCTCAACCATCCACCATACTCTTGAGTATTGAGCTGCCCTTTGTGCCAAGTACTGATGCTTGCAGTGGAAAAAAATCGACACCGTAAAATGGGAACCCCAGTGAAGTCCCTACGCATAAATATATATAGCACATTTTCAGGCGCGGCTCGGACGGTACGCCCGATGATCATAGGTTCGTATATAGAAAATTGCGACACTGACAGGCCTCCTCAGAGAGTGAGTATGAATTATCGTACTCCAAGCTCGTCTCTCACATCCTTCCTAGTAGATCGATCGAAAAGGTGCCTGCGCTGCAGGTAGCGACACCGACCCGCTCCAGGAGCGCCCGTTTTGCATGCACATTGCATACACCAAACAAGAAGATATCACAATGACGGGAAAGCATTTTGACCAATCAGCGGACGCTCGTAATCATGCGCCACAAATAGTAAGAGCACACAGAGATCAAATTCAACGGCTGCCCAAAGAGTGATACTAATACCCAGGTACGTCCAACTTCGTTTAACGGCCGACCTCTCGCGCCCATCGAATCCAATGGATCTCCTGCAGCTCAGAGATCGTCGTTCGGCATCACTTGTCATGACCGCGTGAGGGACTGGATGTCAGCTATATGCCTTGGAAGGAGTGAGCTTATCCTACTCGGTCAATGTACTCGGCGTGCTGACACTCAACTCCTAGAAGTCGGCATATCGCACAGAGTTCGCAAAACATGCCACCCAATGACGGACGACGTGTCTCCCAAGTCGCTCTATCCGCATATATGCAGTCCCTTGTACGTGTATGTGATCATATTGCTGAGCTACATTCGGTGCGCAGCTTCCTGACGTCTGTCTCTTTGAGCCGAATACTGAATAGAACGACGGTCATTCTACTAGGGTGCATCCGACAGGACGGCCCACCAGGCAACCGAGGACTCCGGAGGCCCGCCGGACGTCACGTTGTTGACTGACGCAACCCTTCCTTCGGGTGCTGACCGCAGATGCAGAAGCCGCTGCTCAGCTGAGTTTATTGCGCCCATAGCATGGCCGTACTTACGACAGTAAGTTCAGCAGCTGTCCTCGTGAACGGCATGTGCTTATCTCCCGATTCTTTCCCAAGCGTGTTGAGGCGAAAACGCCCCGGACACGAATGATCGTGAGTCTGCGCATGTCCCTACCACGAGGGCTCCAATCGAACAAGGCTAATGTCACTTAGCTCATTGTACCGCGATTTAAACCCGCGGAAGACCGTATTCCGGGTGCTCGACGGCAGGGTAACAACGCTTTAAGTTACGCACGGACCGTCCACTTACCTTGTACAGTAGATCACCCACGCCCTGTAAGGTTCCTGTCTTTCGGCGAGAAAGGAAACCGGGTCCAGAGCGAAGGAACCATCTTACAGCTTTCCTAGCCGCAGAAGCGAACGGAGAAAATATCTAAGTTCGGTGAGGAAAGTCACTTCTGCCCGGCTTGACCGCCTGCCTGATAGATATATTGCCGACTAGCGATTCTCGTCCCTACACGAGGTTGCATCCGACTGCGAAGGTTTTGCACTAGGCTGTCGTACGAGTGGCCCGAAATCCGAAATCGCCGACAGTCATTATCGGGGTTCGCACCCGGCGAAGATCGACGACGCCGTCGCCATCGGTTTCAAGGCGCCTGTCGTGTAAAAGGTCGACGAGGTTTGGAGGGAAGAAGCTGCAGTTCTGGATACGTCCTATGTGCACAGTCTTCGACTCAAAGTTGGGGACCACCGATCCAGCCACTAGCCGACACGCAGAAGGCCGATATTGAACGTTGTTTGAGGACTTCGAGGCATCGAAACCGAAGGGTGAGGACATCCCAATAGTTCGAAGAACCGGCGATAATGCACCCTTGCAGATGAGAAGCTACAGTAGCTGATCGGCATCCTGGACAACCTGGTCCTTTCAGCGCAGGTGCTGCAATCTCTCCATATAGACATGGTCCCCAAACCTCCGGACCCGGACTCGGCGACGTCACCTTCGCCAACAACCCCAGGCCCTCCCGCGATGACATCGCATTGCCGGTTGACATTCAGTGCGACCGTACCGGAACAAAGGAAACGAAGAAGACGAGGACACATCTCATTCTACCTCGTTTTCGCGATGCGATCCTGCGTTCGGCATCAGACGGGCACCTTACGGCACCCCAGGACATCTCCGCTCCTCAGACGCCACAAAGGGCAAGAGCTCGCCGGAGAGATCGACACCGCAGAGGCGACGGCGATGACACCCTGAGCGGATGTCAGCGAGGACATCAGCGAGGAGTATGTCGTCGGTCGACGTGCAGGGTGCACAGTCGGAACTCCGCCTGTTGGGAGCCCTGCTTCTCTCCGCGCGCGCCGGGAAGAGAACCCACCGTTCGTGATATCTCCTCGAGATTCTGGGACACCTCGTGAGTCCGTGCGTCATTGCCTTGGAAGCCCCATTCCACACGCTCGTCCGCTCCCTCCCATGCTCCGTGATGCAATATGGCCTCCTTCCGGCTCGCGCTGTCGGTGTGGCAGCGAGCGCGGCCACAGCGACAGAGGTGACCAGCTAGATACCATGATCATTAGTTGATCCATGGCGGAGTGCGCCCTAGTTTATGCCATTTACGTCGTTGAAAGGGCTGGCTCACCACATGCGCGACGGCGGGGCACCGCGTGCTACGGTAGCGAGCAATCAATCGTAACCAAGCGTTGGACGTGCGGTTGCACTCGCTTCTCGACACGACAAGGAGCGCGTGAATGGGCAGCATTGTGTTCTTGCAGAGATGTTGTCACGCTGGTGAACGACCACGCAAGCCGAGCACGATATGTCGTTTGCGAATTCGAATGGGCCGCGTAGCGCGGATCCGGAGGATAGCCCGCCGGGCAACACCGATAAGAAGCCACGCGATTATCATTAGGAGGCGTTCGCACCTTTGGGAAAACGAAAGGGCCTATCCCGGGTCAAAAACTTCTTATGTCTATGGGATGGCAACCAGGCCACGTACCGCGAGCATAGGGGTATTATGACGCTGATACGTGAATTGTAGGATGATCGCGCGAGCCGCACATCATGGACGCCACGCTTTTGCCGGCGGTACGCATACTCACGGTCGCGCAACCATTCTCATCCTCATGCTCCTCCCACGGCAATCTCGACCGCAACCTTACAGTCAATGAAGAACGGTTGGTAGACCCCACGCAGTAGGTGGCGGAGCTGTGAGAAGAGGAGTGGAGCAGATGCGGGGTCGGTGGTCACAATTCGACTGGCTGCGGTGACTGATGGGATGATGGCCCATTCGGTGCCGGAGATTGTGCGAGCTTCAGCGCTGGCTGTCTCACGCGGCATCGGCTTACTTCCCATGCCTCTATATTGAGAAGGTCGAAGGTTGACGAGAGGACTCGTAGAGGAACTAGACCTTCATGGTTATGCGCAGGTGAGATACAAGCGCCACAGGGGCAAAGGCGGGGATGCGGGGATGTGGTTGTCGACGCCGAGGTGCCTGAAATTTGAAGAGGAGGATCGGTTTAACAGAATGAAGGTGCGTAAACACATGACACTCGATCGAGTTGCTTTGGATCTCACTCGCAATCTCACGCTAGGCAGAAACGCTCATCCGGCCCGCGTTCATTTTCCCGCTGAGTCTGAGACGCTGAATAAGGTGAGTTGTACATAAACTAGCCTGAGGGCATCTCTCTGTGTTGATGTGCCACTGCAGTACGTATCAATGTGCAAATATATACACAGCGCCCTCCGCACAAACGCGCATTACGCACCGGCGCAGATTAATACAGGTGCTGCGCGCCGCACAGGAACCCGTGGCCATCTTGGGAAAACAGATGATGATCGGGGGATCTAAACTGGTTATCGCTCAGAAGGGGAACGCAGGCCCGGCTGATTCGGATAGCCTCCTCCTGAACTCATGGCCCTCATGTCGACCCAACACAATAAGCCGAGGCGCCCTTCGTGCCCGCCTTGTCTGCCCGTCGCTCGCTCTCTCTTTTCTCTCGCTCTACCACCATCGCGACAGCGAACACCTCTTCACCGCCCGCCGCCCCCTTTGAAAACGCGGCTGCGAGCGCACCGCCGACACTGCTCCTGTCAGCGATACCGCGCCGTACGCCCACTCTCAAGCTTCAGCGGCCGGGGTATCTCTTGCCTTTCTGGGTATGTCCAAGAGCTTACTATCCGAGTTAGTCGCGAAACTCGCCACTAATCTGCACACGCACAGACTACCATCACACCGCCCACCTGACAGTCGGCCTTCCGCGTTGCAAATTTAACGTTAACTTCGTGCGGGCTCCCCATCTCTCGGAGAATGGCGAATGTGAACTTGATTGGGGATTTCTACGTACGCCTCTTCTTCTTGAACCGCGACGTCCCTATCACTCATGGACTATCAGGGAGGTCCTGGCACTGGTGCCCTCGGCGGCCCGCCTTCAGGACACGTACGTCTGAGCCACACTCACGCTCCGATAACGCATAGGCTGAACCAGGCTGCAGAATTACAAGCGCGCTGTCCACCGCGCTCCGCCCAAAGAGTTTACAGTAGACGTGCTTACGCCCACCAAGTTCGGTGAGCACTCACACGACTTGACATGATGACTTCGAGCTGACATTTTCCCCAGGCACCGGGTACTGCTATGGCATGCGCGTTATCTCACTCAACAACGAAGGGTCCGATGCTCGCTCGACGAAGTCCAGTGCATCCTTCTCGGATTACGAGGTGTGGAGGAGATGGGAGGACTGCCTGTGGTTCCAGGAGATCCTCGAGACGGAATACTCTCTCATGGCGCGTCAGAAACGCGCGCGACTAGCGGCGGGGAAGGGTGTGAAGAAGAACGGGGTCTACATCCATTCGGACCAAGCAGCGTCTTTCGAGTCGCTTCCTCCAGGCCCGGACGCGAACATGATCGCTAAGGACATCCACGACCTCATTCCACGGCTTACGAAGAAGGGAACGCTCTTCCGTGCGAGCCAGGCGACGATCGAGCAGCGCGGTCGGGAGTTCGAGACTCTCATCACTGCGCTCTTCCGAGACGACCTTCCGACACTCGTCAAGGAGTTGCGCGAGACGCGGTTATGCCGCGACTTCTTCGGCTACTGGCGACGCGACCTTGATCACGACCGCAAACTGGGCAAAGCGCGGCCGACTTCCAGCGCAGGCACAGCGAGCGTGCGCAACTCCGTCGCAAGCAGTGCGTTCTCGATGTACTTCTCCGCGTCCAACATCTCGCTTCACCAACCCAATGCCTTCTCGGACCTCCCCCCAAGCCCAGCCCTCCCCGCTTTCCATAATGATTCGCGCCATAACACCATGCTGAGGGACGATCCGCCACGTCGAGGCACCCCTAGGCAGACTTCCGTGAACTACGCGACCTCCGACTCCTCTGCTTCAACGGAGAGCACGTCTAGCTTGTCTCGCAGTCCTCAGTCTCCGGTATCGGCGCCCTACGATATGACATTCTTCGTATCTGAGCGCGGCTCACTCGCTTTAACCGTTCCGGAGGATCACACGCAGGTGGAGTACGCAGTTCTTCCTCTTTCCGCACCCGCAGGCGTACAACACACCCCGTGGGCGTCGGCTTCCTCTCGTCCTTTCCCTGCGGAAGCCGACGCGGAACTGCTGCATGACGCTGTCTATGCCCCCAATGCCAGCAAGGCTTGGCCCGAAGCACCCCCATCCGCCGACTTCCGCCGTAGCTTGCAGGCCCTTCCGGAGGAGAGCGAACTTGTGCCCTCGTCGTCTGCAACACACCACTCCGCCATTGAGGAGGTCCCTCGCGTTCCGATCCGGCGACAGCGCAACAACTCATGCCCCGACCCGACCAACCGCAACTGTGTCGTATTCCTACCGGATGGCCCGCGCAGCGCCGACGCATCACATAGCGAGTTTGCACCAGCTGATGAGCTAGCCGTCGACACCACCCATCGTATCCATGACGAGCGGGGACAACCGGAGTCACCGCACGACCCCCGAACCCCGACGACGGTCACAAGCTCCTCTCGAACATCCTCGATGACCTTTTCGAACTTCTCCGCCGAGATGTCGCGGCGGTCGTCATGGAGGACCTCCATGGCGTCCGATGCGAGCTACGCGCCCAGTTTCACATCCAGCTTCGCAAACGGCTCTTGCGCGGAGTACGCCCGCCCACGCATCGCCTCGCCCGAATCGCGCTACTCCGTCGCGTCCGCCGTTTCAATCCCAGAGTCTCGGCGAGATGGGCGCGACACAGCGATGGCCCACTACCACCAGCATCGCGAGTCGGTCACCACGATTGGCTCAATGCTGTCCGACTTCTCTATCGACTCTTCCATCCTCCCGCGCAGCCTGACACCACCACTCGGCGGAAATCTGCGGCGGTCATTGTCTGCCGGGTCGCGCCGCGCCCCCGGCGTACACGGGTCAGAGGAGTACTGGTACGAGCAGCAGGACGATCTCATTGACGCGTACTTCTACGGTGAGTCCCAACTCCGCGTTCACTCCCCTGCCCCTGTTCGAGCCCCCCTTCCACTCTTCTCCGGCCACCTTCCCCCCTCCGTAATCAGTGTCTGGGCCGCCTGGCATCTGTGTTTGACGTGCGGCGACTGACGTGCTGCGTGTGCCTGTCCAGATCCGGGGATTCATGCGCCAACGGTGCTGCCCGAGGAGCCGCCGCACACGCCCCCTCGGAAGCAACCCCAGGAGCTGTTCCACCAAGAGGCCGCTTCGCCCGACCGGTTTCCCAAGCCGTTCCGCGACCGGCCCGCGGGCCAATTCCACCTCCCGTGGTCCCCGCAGGACTCCGACTCCTCACGCCCACCTACGCCCATGATTCCCGCATCTCCATCGGCGAGCGCAGGCCCTCCGACGAGCAACTATAGCCCTGCCGTAACGGAGACTGTCACCTTGAAGGCAGTTCTTTCCGACAGCATCGTGTTGCTGCGCATCGCGCGTGGCGCGTCGCTGGAAGATACCCGCACACGCCTGCACGACAAGTTCGCGGTGCAGGAAGGCTTGAAGCTCCTGCCGTCTTTCGTCATCGGGTGGGCGCCGCCGGCACCGTCCAAGGCGGGCGGCTTGCTCGCGCTGCGTGGACGGCCGCGCTCGAACTCGGCGTCGAGCGTGGGCTCGCTCAGCCCCCATTCGCTGCGATACGTGTACACAGAACAGGACTGGCAGGCTGCGCTCGCTGCATGCGCTACCGGAAAGATGACTGTGCGCCTCTTCAACGCGCAACCCATCTGAGCGGCCTTCTGCGCCTGTCCACATCCCCATTTGAGCTACCTTTCCCTTCGCCCGTTTCCTCGGTGTTCGGCATGAACACGCCACTCATTCATCTGAGCTCGCGCTCCCCCACAATCGTGCGACATCTCCACCAACATGCATCCTGCTCCGCCCCTCATGACCCCCACGACCCACCCACGCTGTATCGGTTAGCCCATCTTCGCCTTCGTCTCTTCGTGCATATATCCCTCGCGCTGTATTGCTGTACTGCCCGCTTCCGCTCTCCTTACATCACAGCATGTGTTTCATTCTTCGCCGTGCCACCCTTGGCCAGCAAATTCCGTTTCCTGTTGTAGTATCCTTGCGCGCGGCCACACGCGCAGGACAGATATCCCGTCAATCCTTACCCCGTGGCTGACACGCCCACAGTATTACCCCCCTCTTCGCTTTCCGTTCGAGTTTCTTCTTTGTTATCGCGCCCGGGTCTCGCTTCGTCTCCGGGCCCGGGTTCCTCATGTATGTGCAAAAAGTACAGCGTATATAGTTATAGACGGCCGCCGTTGTAGGGTAGTGTAGTAGCAGCAGCTTCAGGCAACAAGAACACATCTACACCTCAATACCCCCGCGATGTTCTTGAAATAAAGAGAGTACCGACTAAACACATGAATAGATGTATCATCCTGCGACGGACTGCGCCTGCAGCGCCGCAAGTGGCGCCGCAGACGGGGGACGGGGTGCCGGGGGCGCCCCTACAGGCAGCGGCGTCCGCGTCCAGTCTGGCAGTATGTTCCCTGAGGACGCAATGAGCCTCGGCGGCTCATCCTCCATAATTATATCCTCGTCTCCCTCCGGCTGTGCTTCGGCCTCGTCCCACTTCTCGCGCTGCACCTCCACGCCGCCCGTCTTCAGCGCTCTGGAATATCATCCGCAATTTATCAACAAACGTGTTACTGGAAGAAAAAAGATAGGAGCACAGGACGTACCCAGCGAGCGACCCGCCCACCCATGCCATCGTCCCGGGGGTGAATGCAGGCGCCTTACCCGCGTTGGCCGCTGCATTTGCGCTTGCGGGAGGTGGCGGTGAAGGGTTGTTGAGGATCGCGAAGTACGGTAGGAGCGGCCGTAGAGACGCATAGCGGTCGTACGTAGCAGGACGTGGTCGACCCGCCCGCGATGGAGGCGAGGAGGACGGTGTGATAGGGCGGCTTACGGCGCGAACGAGCTCCGCTTGCAGGCGTGGTATGAAGCCTGGTAGCATGGGTGTACCCCCAACGACGAGGATCGTTGAGGCGAGCGTTTTCCGTAGGTCAACTGGCACCTGTAGTCATAATGAGGAATGAAACTGCAAGGACAAGTCGCTGCGCATACCTTCAGCAAGCAATCCAAGATGACCTCTGCAACACTGCTCTCATCGACGTCCCCACCCTCGAACAGCACCTCCGCCGCACGCTCCCTGATCCACCCGGGTACGATGAGCGTCCCCCGCCCGGTGCCCGTCTGCTGTGCAGGCGGCGGGTCGACGCGCATATGGATGTCTGTCGCGGTCGAATGGCGACCGTACATTGTTGCGAGCGCCTGTACGCGGCTCGGCGCGTCCCCGCCACTACCGCCCATTCCCGCGAGCTGCGAGTGTGAGACGACAGAGTACCCCGAAGACACAGCGTGCGAGAAGTTGCTGTCCATGTCCGCAGACACGCGCGAGAACTCGGACTCGGACAGCGCGGGCTCGCTCGGGGGCAGGTCGAGCTCTGAGCCGTCCCCGCCTGCGCTGAGGGAGGAGGCGCGACCACTGGCGCTGGGGCCGGCATTCGCGTCGGTCTCGAGCGGGTCGCCGACGAAGCAGCAGCGGGTTTTGATTTCGTCGATCACTTTGTCGGTGAGCACGTCCTGGGGCACGCGCACAGAGCGCGAGGCGGCGGGGATGTTCATAGCGGCGCTGAGCGAGGTCGCTGGTGGTATGTACGTGCCGAACATGAGTAACAGCGCTTTGATGTGTGTTGAAAGCCGTGAACCGGCGAGGGGAGTCGTGCGGAGGTGGGGGTATAAAGGACGGAAGGAGTATACCTGGGAGTATGATAAGTTTTACGATGATTAGAAAAGCGAGTATATGCTTACAGGGAGCACCGTGGTTTCAAGGTGGCCGCAATCTAGGACCAGACCTGTTACACGCCCCGCGGCGAGTAATGCGAGTAGATGACTTGAGGCAAAGGATATTGACGGGACCTGCGGATGTCAGCTTTAGAATTGATGTTTCGCGGAAAGAACAGCCAAAAGATTAATCAGAGAAGAAGAAACGCTAGAGGCACAGATAGGGCGCATTCGAACCGTCACAATTTCCTAGACGGCATACACAAGCGCGAGCACTAGGAATCCAAGCCAGAAGTAATGAGCGGACTTCCCGGAACTCACCTGCAAGTTATTGAACAGTACACGCGCAATGATCTCCTTTATGTGTAGGGGTAACAAGGGATGTTCGACCAGGATGACCTTGCGCGACTTCGGATCGGTCAAAAGAGAACTTCAATCAAAGTGAGGGGGGACGGCTTGAGGGCTGAGTCGCAGACGTACTTGTGGAATACAGCGCGTAGGCATGCTTGCAGCTTCGCCTCTAGCACCCTGTCCTCTTCTTCCCTCTCCACGGGGTTGGACGCGCGATTCAAGGTCCACAAAGACTGCCCGGTCTCTCCCTCCGCGAGAAACACGTCGCGAGGCTTGCCCTCCCCGCTGAAGCCTACCTTCCACAAACGCGAACCCGGATCGAGAATGATACGGTCCTCAGTTCCATAGAGTGAGTGTCGGCGAGTGGTCTGGTAGTGAGGAGACGCTTGGACGACATGAGAAGCGGCGACTCGCGAAGTCTGTGGGGTAGCAGCAGGGGTCGTGTTCTCGTGAGCGTTTCGGCGAGGTGTAGCAGGCACGCCAGACATGGCTGGTCCTCAGTCTACTACACGACTGTGAGTATTAAGATCGAATCTCGAGTGTTTGTATCCAAGGCTATCGCAGAATATTCGTGTCGAAGTCTGCTACGAGATAGTAGTTAGCGACAAGGTCCAAGTCCAGGGTGGCAGGGAGAAAGGAGGTCGAGTAGACGCCTCCTCCTCCCGACACATTTCCCGATTGAGACATGACGAAGGCGGAGGCGGGATGATTGATGCGCCATCAATTCCGTCCTGACCGCCTCCCTCATCCTGCTTAAGATCTTGCTCGGCCAGCTCACAAAGACTGCTAAGATCTTCCAGTGCAACCATACTTTCTTTCTTGGCCTCAGTCCTCCACGTCGTGCCGCAGTAGCACCATTTGAATCGGACTCGGAGATCACCTCAAGGAGACGCGGGCGACTGGCAGTGCAGCACTTCCTCTGCGGCCACCCTCATCTTCGGTTTCTCCTCTGCCTGTACTCTATGACATGCTTGTTCGTCGTCGCTCGCTTCTTGGTCTCGCCCTCGTGGTTGCTTTCGTGCTAGTCACGATCTACACAGTCTCATCCAGGTATGTTCTCGTTCTTCAGCCACCTGCCACATGCTACATGCCACACTACGCGCAACTGCAAACGAAAGTGCGGCCGCTCCTGTGTCACGCACAACCATTGCTAGAGGGATGGATGTAAGGGTTCTGAGAGAACTAGCTGTGCGGTCCTTGAGGAACGTGGGGTGACGAAGCTTTGAACGCTTCCCGTTGCGACCCCAGGTTTGATCATGGTAGTCTGACCTAGGGAACACCGCGTGCTCGAAAATGTGTCGCGAAATCCTTGAAGCAATTACTGATCAATGTAAACAATCCACAGCCTCCGCATTCGCAACTTCATCTCCTATTCCACGCGCCCGCTCTGGGACAAGCCCCTCGGCCCGCACACAACCCTCCCCCACTACTACGCCGAAGGCGTCGCCTTCGACGCACACCTCTGCGCTTTGCACGGCTGGGGCCCGCGCGCCGACCCGCCCGAGGTCTGGGACGCGGTCCTCTTCAGCTCCGAGCTCGACCTGCTCGAGATCCGCATGCACGAGCTCGCGCCCGTCGTCTCCAAGTTCTTCATCGTCGAGGCCGACCGCACCTTCACCGGGCGCCCCAAGCCCCTGACCTTCCAGGCCAACGCCGCGCGCTTCGCCGCCTTCCAGGACAAGATCGTGCACTCGGTGTTCCAGGGACGCGAGCTCGAGCCTGGGGAGAGCCCGTTCGTGAACGAGGGCGCGCAGCGCGGGCACATGAACGACCTCCTGCGGCAGCACATGCGCTCGGGCGCGCCGCCCCCGCTCGTGCTCTTCTCGGACGTGGACGAGATCCCGGCGGCGCACACGATGCGGCTGTTGCAGGCGTGCGAGGCGCCGAACCCGATTCACTTGCAGATGCGCGAGTATCTGTACTCGTTCGAGTGGCCGGCGGGCGAGGGCAGCTGGCGCGCGCAGGTGCACCGGCTTGGCACGGACGGGAGCGGGTACAATCACGGGCAGGTCGCGGAGTGGAAGCTGGCGGACTCGGGGTGGCACTGCAGTTTCTGCTTCAGGCATCTGCAGGAGTTCGCGGACAAGATGAGCGGTGGGTTTTTGATTTTACGACTAAAGCGATGGGGAGGTTGTACTAAATTCGCGGCAGGTTACTCGCATGCGGATCGTGTCACGGACCCGGCGCTCCTCAAGCCTGAGCGGATACAGCAAGTTATCTGCGAAGGGAAGGATATCTTCGGGATGCTGCCAGAAGCCTACCGAGTACGCTCTGCTCGTTCAAAATTTGCGTTTGACACTGACATGGACGCCTCTTCACCAGTGGAAAGACCTCATATCGCTTATGGATCCAGATGCGTGAGTGTCTTCTTCTCTATCAAGTCGACGCATGTGTACGGGTCCTGACCAACAAGCCGGACCAGGACGCCCTCGGCGGTGCACATCCCCAAGCATCTCATCGAGAACAGCGAGCGCTTCCGATTCCTCCTGCCCGGCGGGTGCAAGCGCGAATCGTGAGGCCGTCACCGTGCATCTTGACTCGCGCCCTTCGGCTGGACTTCCATGCCCCAGTATGAACCAGGCTTACAGCACTCGTGCTCCCTCTCCGCTTCAGCCTCGCGCGAATCATTTGGGCCCCATGGAATGGCGGACAGACGGCGAATACCAGCTACTGCACTTCGCGGAACCGCTCTTGCAATTACCTTGGTTCAGGATGTGGCAGCACGTCTCTGGATACTGCCATCGCACGCTCGACCGCACATCTTGTAATAACACCTCGCTTGTGTACATCTACAGCACCTACTTACCAGTACCCTACCATGCTTAATTTATTCGCATCACGGCCGGATTCACTCACGCAGCGTATGTGCATCGTCATGCGCAGACAACCATCCAATATGTGTACACATACATACAAGCCTGCAAACACAAGCAAGCAAGCACGGGCACCTCACTTCGCACTGAGGCTCTCGAGCCCGAGCGCACCGACGTCGCTCCCGCGGTCGAGCTCGTTGAACGGGTCGCGCATGCTGCCCGTCTTCGCGCGCCACAGCTGCGTGTACAGCGTGCGCAGCTTCTGCAGCTCCGCGTCGAGCGCGGCCGTCTTCGTCGCGAGCGCCATGAACGTCGCGTGCTGCGCCTCGAGCGTCGACACGATCGCTGGTGCGCACGGTTGTGTGAGCGGGGGCGAGAGGAGGGGAGAGGGGGCGGGAATGTACCTTGTGGTGTGTGTTGGGGCTGGGAGGCCGCGGAGGAGAGTTTGCGTTCGACGTTCTGTGGGAGCAAGGGTGAGACGCGGCTAGGATAGCGGGTTTGAGGAAGGTGTGCGTACCTCGATAGTGGCCTTATACCACCGCAGCCGCTCTCGCATCTGCTCCGTCACCCGGTTGAAAAATCTGTCAAAGCCAAAGATGCGATTAACAACCCCACATCTACACCAACATAGCCGAGACAGACGCACTCGAGCGGGAAGTTCGCGTATGTCTTGAGGTACTGCCCGTTCTGCTGCGGGTTGCGGAAGCCCTCGACGATGCGCGTCGCGACGATCGTGTCCTGCACGGTCTGCTCGACCTTGTGCTTCAGGTCCTTTGTATGCTGCACGTCCGCCGTCAGCACCGAGATTGCGCCCGTCAGCTCCTGTATATTTGAGTGCAATGTCAGTGTCGGGCGCGCGGGGCCGGAAAGGGTAATAACTTGCCTTGTGGACGTTCCGGATCTCCTCCTGACCCTTGATCGCCTCGTCCCCGAGCTTGCGCTGCTTCAGGTCGTTGCAGATCTGCACGCGGCCCTGGACGAACGAACTGTGTTAGGTCAGCATAGGGTCGTGCGCGGATCTCAGAACAGAAGTGGGCCGAACGTACTCGATGTTCTCGAACGTGCGTTTCAGCTCATCCGGTAGGTCATTGAACTTGGTAGACTTCGTGAACAGTGGCGCGCTTTGCTGCTGCTGCTGCTGTTGACTGCCACACGCGATACTCGTCAGTGAATACTAGCACACTTACGCCAAACTCCGTATACTTACAACTGCCTGTTGACGGGGATAGCTGAGCCCAATCCTGAAGGGGGGGGACCGACATGGCGACTCACTGTGGTTGTGTTGCAGGCTTCCCCCATAACGAACCCGTCTGCTGTGGCGCCGCGGACCCGCCAAACAGCGATTGCTGCCCTCCGTGTGGCTGAAGTGTGTTCTGCCCAAAGCCCCCGGTGTTACTCGATTGGCCCAGCGATCCAAAACTCCCGAAGGGCGCCTGCTGTTGTTGTTGCTGTGGCTGTTGTTGACCTTGCTGATTTTGAGGGGTGCTCCCGAAGAGCGATCCAGTCCCGGTGCCGAACAATGGCTTCTGCTGTTGTTGCTGCTGTTGGCCAAACAATCCGCCTGTGTTCTGCTGCTGCTGGCCTGCGGGCTGGCCGAAGAGACCACCCGCAGGTTGCTGCTGCTGCTGTCCCTGCTGCTGTTGTGGCTGGCCGAACGTACTCCCAAACAGCGATGACCCTTGCTGTTGCTGCTGCTGTTGCGAATTCTGCCCTAGGGTCGAGCCAAACAGGGGGTTCTGGTTTTGGGTCTGTCCTTGGGGCTGGCCAAAACTGCCAAATGCACCAGCTTGCGGTTGCTGCTGCTGCTGTGGTTGCTGCTGATTGCTTCCGAAGAGCGATCCCTGGGACTGCGTGGTACTCTGCCCGAAGAGCGATCCGCCAGTTTGTCCAGCAGGCTTTGCGCCAAACAGGTTGCTTCGTCCAAGGTCAGCCTATGCATGAATTAGTGGGATACGTGAACGTACTTGAAGGCCATAGTTTCCAATTCAACAGAGGTTCAACTACTTATCTCAGTCCAACCTTGAGTACCACGGTTTGGCAAGCTTTACAATCTCGTCAAGCAAGTCAACACCAGCAGCAATTTCGAGACAGCACAGAGACCGCGCGTGGACGAGAACGGAGGTTGTGGCGAGAGGCAGAGAGTGCTCTTGTCTGCAGACGCGCTGCGACGCGATCATGCAGCCGCTAAGCACGTGACATGGGCTAAATGGGCGCTTGTTGTAGGCGCCCGGCGCTTAAGTTCCTCACTCAGCACCGTTTCGCAGGTTGCTCTCAGTCTCTCACCATGACCACCTCTACGCACTTGGTAAAAAGCCCCTTCGGATACCCTTCTCAGCTGAGACGCTACGTGCTTTGTTCACCCACACTCTCAGCTCAATACTTCTTACCTGCTGCGCATGTGTTCACAAGCAGAACGAGCCAAGTCACTGGGAGGCAATCTAGTAGCATCTGGCCGCAGTGAACGTTGAACGTTGAACGTTCCGACGCGTCGACAACGCCCGTGGCCCTCAAGCCATACTTGAAACACGCTTAGGCAAACAGGTCGCGTACAAGCTCGACTACGCGTATCGCCATCTCTAGCACCTCAATCGAGCATCTCGTCCGGGGATATCTTAGCATAAACCGTTCATGCATGCGCGGACCTTAGCCCCGGTATTCGGCGGCGTGCTTACTGCCAGCCCCCGCGCATGCCCGCGAGCATCAGAATGCCGGATGGTGCGTGCGTTCGCCGTCTCTGTTCCATCCCGAGTCCCTTGCCGTTTCACCGGGCTGCGTGCTTGCTTGCACATGGGCGGTTGTGGGCGCAGCTGTGCGCCTCTGTCAGTGCGCGCGATGGTGGTTGCAAACCCGGAGCACTGGTGGTCGCGTCGCTGCTCGCGCCCCGGCTTTACATCCCCCGGGTTTCATACGCGTGTGAGGTATGCCGCTAGTCTCGTCGTGTGCTGAGGATGCCCTGTGCCTAGAATATTTTTGCAATTCAGTCTAAGTGTTGCATGCACTCATGTGGTTTTGTTGATGTTATTATCGGTTTTGGCGCCATGATGGTGAACCGGGGATGTATCACCCGAGATGTCTCCTTCATACATACGTCGTGCCCGTGCACGTCTCACGAAAATCGCCACCTCTGTAGCCTTTCGATTCTGTTTCGCTGCCGTGAGTGGCTATTGTTGGCATACAGACATGTTGCATTGGAGTTTTGTTCGGCGGTTAGTCACCTTCATTGAATGCAGCACCCCTGCTTCAATGATAGGTAGTCGCGGGATCGCGATGCCTATGCCTGTTCGGGGGTATTTGGCGTCACTGCAACCCGGTCGGTAATTCGTTGTCAAATTCTCGCTAAATATACCAGGGATAACGTGCACCCCGCATCCATTGGTCATACTTGTCGTAAGGCTACGTTCTCACCGCCGATATCCTCATCGCCGATAGCTCTTGACATTGCGCTTGTGCCTAATTTCACATTATCTGTGAGCTTGCTGCGGCTCCGGGTGTTCTGCACCACACCCTGTTCATCATCGAGGCTTCTCTGTTCGGTGTTACGCCGTTCGGGCCCTGGAGAGTGCCAATCGACCCTGACACGCTGCTTATTTTCATCTCGAGGCTGACTAGCCATATACTGGGCCATGCCGTCACTCCCACCTCGGACTGCCCCGACCACGTTACTGCTGCTGGTTCCTGTACAGCCCTGTATACTGTACTGCGACGGAGCATACACCGTCTCCGCCGCCGCCGTTCACCGCAACCCGTCCCGCCTCCTCGCCCCAACACCCGCAGAAGAGCGAATGAGACCCACACGTCTGACTCAGACTACAGCAACCCGTTCGCGACTCGGCGAGTCAACGGACGGGGAGCCAGGTGAGCCGCGAGCGAACCACAATTTTCTCATGCCGTCGTCGTACGTGAACTCCGCTGATGCCTGGGGGTCCTACAGACGACATATGCAGTATGGGCCGACAGCTGAACTCAGCTCATCATCATCGCATGGCAATACCGTGTCCACTGCCCCGCGCAGGTTCTGGGGGAGGAAGGGGTCCGAAACTATCCGGGAAACGGCAAACCACGCCAAGAGCCGGGCCCGCAGCGCGCTATGCTCGAAACGTCGCCTCACGCGCACTTGGCGTGCACACGAAAGGTCGTATTGTCCGCCCACCTCAGCCGTGCAGGTGCAGGCGCAGTCTGCAGGCCAGCACCGGCGGGCACGCGCTGACGCTGCCATGCTCCGATTGCTCCGCCACGATAGCGCGGATGTGGCAGGAGTCGCTGCTAGCGTGTGAGTCCCGCGCGACATGTCCGCATCCGCGCAGGGCTTGAGCCTTGATACGTGCTCACGATCGCGCATCGCCAGACCGACGGACAATCCAAGGCTGCCACCTTCGCGCGGCGCCGCGCGTGGGTCGCGGGAACGCCCTCTAGCCCAAGCTTGAGCATGCCTAATTGTCGCAGCTGCTCGGGGCCCGGCTGGTGATTTTAGCGTCTCGCCGTTTGCGATTTAGAACCCACAGATGCATCGGTGGGAAATGAGGCGACTCCACAGGCGATGAGCGGGCGCGTCGCGACTCGCTGCGAGCAGCTCAGACTTCAGGGCAAGCAGCGCACATCCGCGCCTGGCCGCCGCCGGTCGACGGTCGTCGTGCGGCGGTCGCGGCGCGTCTACATGCGATCGGGGCCACCGCTCGTGTTGTATGGTGTCTGCATATGTCGGTGAGACCGCGGGACATATCGATCGCGGCGGGCTGATGTGTGTCGCGAACTAGTGCGCGCGGACTTTACACATAGGCGTTTGAGTCTGTCGCGAACAGCGAACGCCAACGACCAGGCCCCTGGCCACTGGCGGGTTGGCTGTTGCGCCGCCCCCGCCCTAACCCCCGTCGAGCCGCGGGAGGGCAGGACCGCGGCATGCTGATCGATCCGGTATGTGTAACATCCAGGCTGCGCTGAGTCGGGACGCTAACCCCCGTCTCCGTGGTGGCGAGCATGCAAGCATCCTGTCGCCGGCGACAGCTTCTCCTGGGCTTGCGAATTGAAACACACGCGATCCGCGCGCCGCGCACAACCTTGCGCTCGGTTTCGACGCGTTCCGCGCGCGCAGCGGTGCGCATTGCGCGGACGCGAACAGCAACAACGTTGAGCTGGACTCGCTCCGTCTCCAGCGGACTTGTTCAGGCTCGCGTGCTATGGGCGTGTTGGTCCGAGCCTCCGAGGTGATCAAGGCGCGGTCGCGGCTGATGCTCCGTTATACTGTTACAGCATCTCGGAACTCGCGGTCTGGCCGCGACTCGCCCGAGAGGTCCGACACGCGTACGGACGGACCGCTGCGCGCAGGCTGAAGATATCGGACGGCCGCTCCAGCGCGAGGCTCAGGCTGCTTGTCAATTAGGCATAGCACTTGGCCATGACGGCACCCGACGACGTCAGCGGTGCACGGCCGGTCGGTCGGACAGAATTACAGCGCACGGCAGACTGCGCCGCGACGGGGCTCCGAGCACGTTGAGTCCAGGGTTGACTCAATGGTATTAAATGGTATGGTCATTTCGCACGGGTGAGCGGGCGTTTGATGTGGCGAGCCCCTAGGGGAATCGACCTTTATTTGACAAAGGATGCTTGCTGGACATGAGTGAGCTGGTGCATGTGCTGTGGGGCTGCTGGTGGGCACAGATTCCGGAGGCAGTTGTGGATCTTGGATGAGCAAATCGGAGGCGAGCAGGACATCAGATCGGCGAGTTTCCGACTCTCATCGTCCGAGAAGGAACACCGCGAATCTGGGGGAACATGAGAGGATGCGCGCCGACGTCAGTGGTTTTCGGGACAAGATACACGCTGGCGAGGGTCGATTTGGGAGGGTTGACGTCCTGAAACGAATTGGAGTGAGTCGGGCGAGCGGGAGGAGTGGAACGGGGAACTCCACGTGGCCGGGCACCAATCCAAGAAGCGGTGCCGCTGTGTGTTTTCTGTTGCAAATGTTGCAGCCTCCTTGCAGAGCATTCGTCTGGTCTGCCTCGCGCAGGATACAGTCCCTGAATTTTTCCACTCAACCAGCGCGACGACAACGAAAATCGACGGCTTGACTCAGACCATTCAAGCAGTTCTCCATGCCCCGCGCGCCACGTTTTGCCTCGCGCCGCCAGGCCACTCCCGCGAGAGGGCCGGGATTGGAAGGAACGCTGGCGAGATCTACCCGAATCTGGTTGCTGTCGTGCCGGGAAAGAGCCACCGGGTGGGCCTCTCGCCCATCCGAGCAGGCCAACATGTTGTTTCACCGTCGCAACCGCCGCTGCTCATCACGTTTTGCGGTCGTCATACCCGTTCTGGCCTGGCGGCTCTAATGTTTTGTCCCCTTCGATCTCGGCGGCTTTAGCAAATCTCGTTCGCCCTCCTCGGTCCTCCTATCCGACCCTACCCGTCGCCTTTCCTCCGTGGACGAGCGCGCACGCCGACGCCCTGCCTGCCCCGGCACGCGCCAGCGATGCACCGCGGTATCCAGTCGAAGCTCCCCGCGAGCCTCTCGTTTCCACCCCTAGCTATCTTGGCCGCGGCCGAGAGCCTGTGATGCAGATGCGCGCAGCCGCGTCACTGCTGCGGTACGTATGTCATGCACTCCCAGCCCTCCGGCTGGCTGCATCATTCTCTAGCTAGGAACACGCGCGTGTCCCGCTCGTGCCGCGCGCCGTGACTCGATCGGGCTGCCCAAGCTTATTTTGTTGCAAAGGGGCGATGTAGAGGTTATCGCGTTTGAACCCCACCAGCCGGGGAGCGGAGTGTGGGGGTCTCGTCCTAATTGGGCGGCCTCGGATTTCCATGGTGCTGAAACGCGTTCGGAGTATGTTGCCCACCACTGGCCCAGTCCTTACCGCTCTTGACCCTGACTTGCCTGCTCATTGCCAGATTCGCGCGGGCGGCACAGATGGCCAGATATTCCTCGACCGAGCTACATATAAAACCCGCTCGTCCCGCAGACCGACCGCGGTCACCAGCATCCCTGCGGCCTGTTCCACTAACCTCTTTCGGCGGGGCTCGAGGTCCTGACACAATAGCCTTTGCTTAAATTGCTTTCGTTCCAGTCCGCTTCTCCTTCCTCCCTCTCTTCGCGTCTTCGCGCACTTCTGCTTCGCCCTTCCGCCAATCCGTCCACAATGGAGTCCATGGTGTGTCCACTCTTCTTCTCTGCCTTCGGAGTCCCGGGCCGCGATGCTAAAATCACGCGCGATGCAGTACAGCAACTCTGGCAGCTCTCGTAACGAGGACTCGGACGGCGAGCACCAGTACACTCCGCGCACCCCGCGTCGCACGCCCATGGCATGCACATTCTGCCGCGGTGAGTCAGCCCCTCGTCGTTAGCAACGCGCCCCATGCTGACTCCGGTTGCGCCCAGGCCGCAAGCTCAAGTGCGACGGCCGATCCATCTGCGCGAATTGCAACCGGCGAGGCCTCCCGTGCACGTACGTGCCTGTGTGAGTGACGCGTCTCTCCGCTCGACCCGCGCCCGCTAACCTCGCGCCCTGTTTCCCCCTCTCAGCGCCGCACAAGGCCAGAAGTAGCGTACCTGTCCACACACACGCCACGGCAGTGTGGGCGTGCCGCAGGCCCTCCGACGCCTCCGCGGACCGATGCGCGTCCACAAGTCTCCCGGACCCCGCCACCGCCTGTCCACCCACCCTGCGCGCCCCCGACGCCACCGAGCGCCCCGCGCCGAAACACAGCTCTCGCAGCAGCGCGACCAGCCTTCCCGTTCATCCGTTCATCCAGCCCCACTCTCGGTTCCTGCACACTCGTTCTCCGGTCCATTTCTCCTCCGTCTCTCTGTCTATCCCTCTCCGTGTCTCGGCCGCACCGTCCGCTTTCGTGGCTGTAGCTATGCCGACTGTCCTGTAGCTGTAGTTTTCTCGGCGCTGTCCCGTCTCTCCGCTTCCACTCCGGCTCCCGCCGGCCGTACCTAGATCCGCTCTGATATTGCTGTTAGTCTGTTACTTATTGCTTTTGCTGTTCCTATCTACCCTCCTACCTACTTACGCATCTACCTATCGTACATCTTGTATAGTCTTTGTTGATAATCCCTAGTGCCGTACATCTACAGTAGAGCTGTTAAATGCGACGTCTTTATCTATTGACTTTCACGCCGACGTCATCGGTTGTGTATGCTTGTCGGTCACGGTGGGTGCCGGGCGGCATGTTGCGACGTCGAGGTCGACACCCCGTGGTGTGCGGGGCATCATAATGCGCAGGCAGATGATACGTTGCAGCCTCCAAGACTCTCGTCGCAACGCCGTTTGGCAACTTGGCATTACATTTGGCACACATGTCGTACACCCGTATACAGATCCGTTCACAAAGGCGGTTACACTCCTCCCCTCCCCTACCGGACCTCCGACCCTAGGATCAACACCCACGAACTACTGGAAGCCATGATGGTTATAGAACCTGCGCAGAAGAACCACAGTGATCAGCGTTCCCTCAGCCCTGTGACGCCCGGTGTATCGCGACCATCGAGACAGAAGGACGCTCACCGCTGGTTGCCATTCTCAAGGTATCCAACCGCTGTATTGTAGTCGCCCTCCTCCGGGGACACGTACCCCGGCGGTGCATACGAGCGCGGCGCGACCCCTGGCGCGTTCGCGCTCGCGACGGACACCCGCTCGCTCAGGAGCGCCTCGCCCGCGGGCGATGCGGGCGAGAACCCGGGTGCCTGGAACGGGAGGAGCACAAGCATGTACTGCGTGCGCAGGGACGTATGACGGAGCGTATGTCAGCGCACGTAACGCGAAGGGCGGGCGTAGACAATCAGGGGGCGGCGTTAACGTCAAGCACCGGAGCGGAGGCAGTGACGCGAAGGTTCAGCTCGGGACAGATAGACGTAGGGGAGGCTTACTTACCCGGAGTGAGAACCGGGGGAAGACGAACCCGAGTTTGAGGGCCTTCTTGATCTCCAGCTCGCCGTTCAGTACACGCGTGCCTGCGCGCGGGGCACCTTCATCGGAGGGCCAGAAGAACGCAGTGCCGACACTATCTCGGAACACATTGTTGCTCCGCCCGACGGCGTCCTCCTGCGTCGCATGAGAGCCGACGGAGCGCACCCGAACAAGGTGCATCCGCACCGCAGACGGGGTCGAGAGCAGGTCGAGCGCCTGCTCGTCGCTCCCCACAAGCGTAACAAGAAGCGGGATGTGGCTTCCAAGCGCATACGTGAGCTGCAAAATATTGTATGACTTTTTTCCGCCGAGGGCAGGTGTGGGTGGCAACTGCGGCTCACGGGTGTGGACACAGCGACCTGGGAAAAATTAATAATGAGCGGCGCCGAGACGCTTAACAGGGGCACGCGCACGCACTGTGCATTGCAGTTCGACCTGACGCGCGCCGAAGATCGTGCCTGCTATAGTGACGGAAGGCAATACTTTCCACCCGTCTGGGTCGCCCTCGGGCCCTACGAGCGGGCTTCCTTCCCGGTACGCGAGCTGGCGCAGCGGGGACGGAGGCTCGGCTCGCGTGATCGGCATATACACGAAAGTCGTAGCTAACCTAAAAGGCAGCTTACACCGTCAGCCTGTCTACAACGGTTCTGCCCTCTCAACCATGAACGCACGTTTGATTGACACGAAACGCGCTCTTGCGCACCGTGACGACGAGCTTGTAATCGATGTACGCTGGGCTTGCACGCTCAGAGAATGTCGGGGGTAAGGGGTATAATTGTTCTGGTTGTTTGCCCTTGCTCCGCTCGAGGATGCTACATTCCGCTGGTAGTGTTAGGGTGAAGGGCCACGACTGCTTGCCCTTTAGCTTCGACGGCGCGGACTTCGCGTCCCAAAGCTCCGAAGACACATCGAGGAACTTGATCTCTTCTTGACCCACTGCGGTCACCCCTGCGGTAATCTGAGAGCCATGATGGTGTTACAAGTCAGCGTTGCCCAACAGTGCGAAATAAACGGAGAATTGCGTCGACTCATGAAACGCCGCAATCTTGTCCGGTCGGAGGTTGCAGAGCACTTGGTTACGATCGGAAAGCTAAAAGGTTGCGCACTGCAACGCCACGCCCCTTGAGCTAAACCGCTATCAAAAGCATGTTTCAGTCCCGCGAAGAATACGCGGCGGACTACACGCCCTGCGTAACGCGCTTGGCAAAACTCTTACATGACGTGCAGCAGGCTAGATCTCTATCGTCGTGCGAGAGGGGGACAATGATGCGAATCTTGCTCAAGATCAGGACCAAACGAGCCCGGAATCGTACATGAGAGCCGAAAGGGAATACAAACTTCTTACAGTACGGGGCCCGCTGCCGCAGGGGTGCAAGAACGCGACAAGATAGATTCGCATGAGGTGGACCCACCGAAATCAACACGCCCTTGGAACCTTCCGCTTTATCGAGATCCACCTCGACCGTGCCTGATATGGTATCGTGTTCGAAGAACAGAGGGAGCTGCTTCGCATCCTTGGACCGGCTCTTCACGGATAGCCAGAGCCACGGACGGCTCTTGCTGTCATCGAGCTGATACCGGTGCTCCATGGTGTTGGGCGCGCGCGCGGCGTAGCCGGGAAGTTCGGCGTCGGGTTGCGCCATGCTCGACAACCTTCTAGACTTTGAAGACATCGCAGATATGGGCAGCACGGTAGTGCAGAGTCCGAGGGGGAGTTGGCAGCAGGGAGGACCGAGTCAGAGCGGTTCGACAGCGGCAGAAGCGAAGAGACCGATATTAGGTGGTCGTTCCCGCAGCTTGACATGGTGAGAGCCGTTCGGGCTGACAGCCCATATGAGTGAAGACGATGCTGTGTATTGTTATCGCGGCGCATGTGCTCGGAGGCTCGTGTGTGCACCATATGCTCCCGCTGCGCCGTGCGCGACATGTGCCCCACAACGCACCGGGTGCATCCAACAACGTCTTGAGCATCTCCCACTCCCTGCAGGGCAACACACGAGTCCAGAGAACACGTCGAGCGGTAGATGGAGTGATGAGCAGCCCTTCTCGAGGATCGGTGCATGTGGTACGAAGACAAGAATGAGGAGCGCCCGCCGGCGAGAACGTTTGTGCGCAGTGCGCGTGGGCTTCACCAGCGACCACCATCTGCACCCTGCTCGTCCGCGCCCTACTTTCGGCAACTGCTGTCTCATGCTCTCGGCATCGTGGGCATTGACCAGCACTTCGCAGAGCGCTTGAATTAAGCGAATTTGGGCCTATCGGGCGACGTGGAACTTGAAGGCACGCAACCATGCAGGTCCTCACGCGCACGGGTGGCCTCCATGCTAGCGCGCTCCGTCGTACGGCCACTGGCAGGGCTGGGTGCAACTCATTGGTAAGAAGACGGCGGTATGCACAGGTCGCCTCTTTCTCCAGTGGGCCTACTGTATGTGCCTGCTTTGTTGTCATCTGCGCATGCATAGAGGCTGAATTATTCAACGCCACCCCGTCGAGCAGACCACCAGACATTCAGGCAACGCGACCACTACTGATGAGGTAGAGTTTTGGTTGAGCTGGGCATGCTGTGTGATCTCACATTAGTTGTCTGCCCAGGAGAGACACCCTTCGCCCTACTTTAAGTCACCGGGACTCGGGGTCTCCGTGGACGTGCATAATGTAGGTACAGCATTCACCGAAATCTGCGTGGTATGCCCATGTTAACATGCCGACCTCCTGAGTAGAATCAGGCCGGGCAATCTGGCGACGTGACCACTGGCGATATAGATCCCTCTCCTCTGGTTCCGTGGACGTTGCGCACCCTATTCCGACACAAACTCACTGCGGAGGACTACGTTGATCTCTCCGACGCTCACGCCATCGCGGTCCACCCCAACGGTCCCGCCGCCTCCGTGAGCCAAAAGCCTCCCGTAATCAGCTATGGCTGGAGGGTAACCGGTGAGCGGTACACCCCATTCCCCGTCAACACTCGCGGATTTTTCTATTACCATCCCCACCCGCGCTCCCCGTTCGGTGGTTCAATCCGCTTCAGAGTTGCACAGACGGCAGACCCGACTCGGTTTCCCGAAGGACAGGACCTGCTGAACGAGTATGGGACGACATGGGAGTTCCCACTTCTTGCCGCACTCCACCTGGACCGCTACTCCGTTCTGCGGGACGCTATCTCCAGGTGCGCGATCGTCACGCCCAAACTCTTGGCCAAACACCCGATGCTGGTTAAATCCGCCCGCGGCTGGTACCTGGATGCGCACACGCAGTGCGTCAACGAGGCGCGCGAGCCTTTCTATGTCGACCTCGCGGACTGGAAGCAGAAAATCATCGTGCCCGGCGACTACGACCTCTCCCTTCTCAGGTTGAAGTACCTCTTCTTACGGCCACGCACCGAATTGGATGCGCACCTGTCCGACGGCGCGCGGTGGCCGTTCACAGGTACGCACGCCATGTTTCTGCAGGGTTTTTTTTTTTACGACGCTCAACGCCTGTGCTCCCGCGTATCTAGGAGGGCGTCTTCTGTGTCGCCTGGAGGTGCATGAGCGGCACGAGCCGCACAGGAAGCTGGTCGCCGTCCGCGTCCTCCGAATCCTCGAGCCAGTGCGTCTAAGGCACGAGTCACTGCGCGAGGTCGTAACCGCAGGCTTCCCTCTCACGCCGGGAAAGCTCCTCGCGGTGAAGGGCTCGGTCGTGGCGGTGCATCGCCTCGGGAAGTTGCCACATCTCGTCTCGGACACCTTGATCGAGAGGGATGCGAAGCGGTCTCAGGATGTGCGTATTTTTATGTGTATAGCGTCGACGTGTTCATTGACAGGGCGGCAGTTACAGCGAATGTTACGAGGCAGACGAAGAACGAATGCTTGATCCTTGGGCGAGATCTACGCATGATAGATAAACAATCGATGCCTACATGCGCGTGGCAACTGGCTGCTGGAGCAGGTGGTCGCTGGCAAAACGGGAGCAGGGGCCAGTTAGTAGATAGTTGGCATCCACTAGGACACCTGGCAGCGTTCGACACGAGACAAAGGCGCATCGTGTGGTGAAAAGACGCGCCGCACTATGCCTGCGACGACACAGAGACATGGTCACATCCCGCCGGGCACATACAAGCGAATGTCGCGCATTTTTGGCGCAGGGCACCTAATCAAGACTGATGTGCGAACCCAGGCTCGCAGGACGACGCTGGAGCCGGACGGGATTATCTGTGCATAGATATGTCCACGAAGGTGAGGGTCTGCGCGCTGGCCTTGTTTGAGTACTTTGTATTATGTGTCAGTGAGTTTCGGTGATTAGCCTTAGGGAGCTTTCGATCCACGACCAAGCGAACCACAGCTGTACCCTTTTGTAACTTTGGAGTACGCCTTCGTGCGCCTCCTTGGGGGATTTGAACGAGCACACTCCCAACACAGCGGAAAGAGTATGTACCCGTTCGGTAAGCCTCGTCCACACTGTCTAGCAAGTCCTGGACCAGAGCATCGTTCAGATTAGAAATTGGCAGCATGAGGATCGTGGCTGAGGCCCGGACCTGAGGCCTGAGACGAAAGATGTGCTCAAACATCAATACTCTCGCCGTGCGTTCGTTGCGAGTTGCCGTTGGAATATCGTCCAATTTCTCTGTCCCTGATGGCAGTTGGGCGACACCCTGCAAGACAGCGGCAAGCAGTGTGTATGCACAACAAGTCGCAAGATTTGCCTGCGACGCTCACAGGTAGTATATATCCAGAGCAGCCTCCATCCTACAAGATCAAGCACGAGGTATACTCTGACCCGCCCACACATCATCATGGCTTCCCGCCCCGCAGCCGCCAGAGCAGGACCATGATCCCCAGCGCCCAGTGCTCGAACTGGTCTTTCGACATGAACAGCAGCGCCTGCGTGATCACCGCCTTCACGAGCTGTGCGCCCATGCCCTGTACGCCCGTCCGTTCAAAATAAGTGGCCGCATTTGATAAAAATGTGGGAGTGCGAGCGCACGACGCACCTGATACCAGCCGAGGAACCCGTTGCGCCGCCAGATGCGCTCGAGCACGGTCAGCGCGCCGACGTGGTGGCCCGTCTTGTGGTGCGGCTTGTTGTGCTGCGGGAGCGCGATGTGCTCTTCCAGTGCTTCCTCGGCGTCCGCGGACCGCGCCTGGATGCGCACCTTCGCCATAATATACGGATATGTGACCTGCGACGAGACGAATGCTTCAGTCGCGGAGTCTCGATATAGTGTTGTCTAGGTGGCACTTACGACGGTCGCAAGGGCCTTGCTCAGCGCGCCCACAGTGAACGCCTGCCACGGGCTGAGCTTCGCGTTCGCCTTTGCGCTCGTCTCGCCCTTCGCGACGAGCATGACGCTCTTCACGCGCTCGTACAACCCGTACGTGATCGCGGGGTTCACGGTCAGCACGAGCCCGGGCTTGATCCCGAGCCACAGACCCGTCACGCCCTCCTCCGCGATGATCTCCTTCGCGACGCCCAGGAACGAGTCATCGTACTCGTCCTCCGCCGCCTCCTGCTTGCTCGCGGGCTTCTCAGCGCCTTCGGCCGCCTTGCCCGCCTTCTTCGCAGACGGCCGGTCGAGCGACCGCCCGATCTGTTGGCGCGTCGCGATGACCGCGACAGGGATGGTGAATATCTGCGCGAGCCCGCCCGCGACCGCCCCGAGCGCGAGCTCGGCGGCCGTGCTCAAGGGTGCCGACGCGCTGCCGGCGGGGCGTTTGGCGGCCAGGCGTTTGATGTAGGACGTGCGCACGAATGAGTAGAAGAAGAAGTACGCGTATTCTGTGTTCTGTCAGTGTGCGCGCTTTAGGAACAGCCGAAGGGAACGCGACTCACGCATGGAGAAGGTGTTGAGCATGGTCGCTATGAAGCCGCGGTAGTACCCGCTGATGCCCTCCTCCTTGAGTATGCGGAGGAGGATATTGATCGCGCCCAGCTTCTCCTTCTCGGACGGGTCGGATTCGACCGTGGCTGCTTGGATCCGCGTCTTCACGCTGAGTTGCTCGTTAAGACGTGTAAAATGACTTACTAAATAGTCATAAGGACTCACATATCTAGAGGATACACAACACTACAGCATTACGTTAGCTAGTCTGTTCAAGGAAGTGTGTGCATATGTGGTGGACTTCGAGCAACTCGATCCCGCGACATTCTCCGGGCATGGAGTAGGACTGCCCAAGCGGTGCCCGAGACGGATGTGCATTCGAGTCGTCTCGTGCTCTCAGGGGTGTTTTGTGTCTTGCCGAGTGTGCGCGGGTGACGGGACCAAGTACGAGTACTCACGCGTTACTGAAGCATGCACCCAGCGCCCCCGCGAGCGCATAGCCGAACGGCGTAAGCTGCGTCGGCTTGGACATGTCGTCTACGCTCTAATGCAACCCGGGGGGATGAGGAGGTCTAGGAGAAGGAGGCGATGGTGGTGGTCGAAGGTCAGGAGGGAGACTGTGGCGGCAGCAGCTGCACGCACATGAGCAGCTCGACGTCGTGGAGGAGCGCATCCGGACGTCCTGGGACCGGGGCCGGAGTCGGGACCGGGTGGCGGGTCCCCGGTGCGCCCCTCCTCCGGCGATCAAAACATATGGCATAAGCCCTAACCCCAGGATTGGGTTTCATACGAGCATGTTCTACTCTTTGAAAGCTTCAAGCTCAAGGTCAGACTATGTAGCGCGACAGAGAGCGTTACTACTTGTATAGGGCAGGAATAATTAGAGCAGGTATACAGCGGTAGTATTGTCCGAAGCCGACGATACGGAATAAGTACTATGATGTTCCCGTTGCTTTCCTGCTCGACGGCCGGGCTGCCTCCTTGCGCTTAGGCTTGTCGTGCGCAGGCTGCGCCAATGGTGCACTGTGCGTTGGTCAGAGAAGACACCAGCGGCATCAAAACCAAGAGCGCTCACATCTGTTGACCGGAGCCACCCTGCATGCCCCGCCTGAATAGACTTTTCTTGACCACTTGTTGGCTAGGGGCTGGAGACAAGAACAAGTTCATGTTCACGCCGTTGTGCATCTGCAGGAGCTGTCCTGGTACCGGCGGCTGCACATATCTCGAGCGTACCCCGCGCTCGCCCTTCTCGCGCACCGGCTCGATCTCGCGCTGCACCTCCACGCAGACCGCCTTCTCGTCCTTCTTGCGCCCGGACCCCACGAGATGCAGTGCACACCGCAAGACTCCCGCTATAGACAAATCACACATCAGCCCACACCCTGCGCGCCATCGTACGTGCATCTATCGCGACGTACCCGCGTATCTCCAGGAGTACCCCTCCTTCTGGTACCGCGTCATGAAGATGTTCCGCGGGGTGACCCTCTGCAGCTGCCCCTCGCCCGCAACGTACACCGTCTGGAGCGGCTCCGCGACGTCGACGTAGAACGGCTCCCCCGCCTGGAACACGATCTGCGACATTGCCCCGACGCGGTTCGGCGCGATCGACTTCGCGAGCGCCTCCGCCTGCGTCCAGTCGGCGGGCGCGACGAGCTCCTCGCGCTCGAGCAGCGCACGCACGAGCGCATACCGCGACTGCGTCGCGATCGCGATGAGCGGGATCTGCCACGGCGTACCGAACTCGGTCTCCAGGTCCGCCCCGGCCGCGAAGTGCGCCGGGTCGCGCGTGGGCACGACGCGGAAGCGCAGCGCCCCGCCCTCTGGCACGCACGGGTGCGCGTGGTAGTAGAAGAAGCCGCGCGTGTTCACGGGGAAAGGCGTGTACGTGAGTTTGCGCACCCCAGTAGTCTTGCTCCAATAGACCTGCCGGCGGCCGTAGGTGAGGTAGGGGACCTCCGGCGGGGACGCGCTCGGTTCTGCGTGCGGGTCGTATACGACGCCGCGCCCGTCCGAGAGGTCCACGGAGTCGGAGGCGACGAGGTTGTCGTGGCGGAGCGTGCGCAGCGCGACGTCAATCTTGGGGGGTTGCCAGTCGTGGTCGTACACAGGCGGTGGGCTCTTCTACATGGGGCGCGGGGTAGGGCTGCGTTGGAGGCTAGCGTTGTGCAAAGGCGAGGAGACTCACTTGCTGCCTGCGATCATTCTGCTTTATCTGCGTTGGCGTCTCTGCCGCAGTCTGTACACTACGTGTACGAGTCCACGCAACCAGAGGTGCCCTTCTCGCCGCTGTGCAGCATCTTGTAGCCACGAACCTCGATGTGCTGCCCAGTCCACGTTTGAGGACCTGCATGATATATATGCCTCCCAGTATCAACAGTGAACAGACCCAGTCACACCCGAGTCAGAAAGCAACAGTCGACCAAGCCACGTTCAAGCCAAGCAGTAGACTGGGAGGCCAAAGAAGAAAGAGGTATGGCGGTGATTGGACAAGTAGGAGGCGCGAACTGGGCGTGTCGGATGAATTCCATTATTAAGCGCTCGTCCAACGAGGCACTTTCAGTTTCTGCGACAAAAGCACGATATACAATAACGTCGAAGATACGGAGTAGGGTGGCATAACGATTTAAAAGCCCTGACAGTTGCACACCAAGACCCGTAGGAGTCATCTTATGCATCCAACATGGGGGCGACGTCCTCCTGACTACGTAGCTACAGTCCACTGTCTTTACACGCGCAGTGAAAGTCTGACGGCAAGCACATCAGCTAGGATGCGGTCTACGATCCGCAGGCGAAGACATACCGCTGATACTGAGCCTGCCGAACCGCGTTATACCGGCGTAGTAGCGTCTCCCGCACGGCAGCCGTCTTTCCCTCTTCCTTGGTCTGGAAAAAGCGCTTCGGAACTCCATTTCTGGTGAGCAAATACCCCACCCGGGGTGTGTCAGCGACGAACGGCGCCGCTCGCTGGATGTGCGCCTTCATGCGCAGCGGCTCGATGATGCGCAGGACGCGGACGCCGAAGTCGCTGGTGCGCATCTCTATTCGACACTTGATGATACCCGCTGTGCATCCGGACGAGTGAGCGACGACACGCGTAAACAGGTAGAGACACGCCGCACATTCATACGGCCACTCGGAGCCGTAGTGCGCGTGGAGGAAGTTGCGCGCATACAGCTTGTAGATCCGGTCGTCCCCCGCGAAGAACACCGCCTCGTCGTGGGACGCGAGCGAGAGGTAAAACGGCTCCCCGGACTCGTACACGATCTGCGAGAGCGGCCCGAAGCGCGTCGTTCCCGACCGCGACGAGCTCGTCGGAGTCTTCAGCGCCGCGACACGCTTCAGCGACTCGGCCACGTGCAGCCCGGGCCTCAGCCGCAGAAGCACGTCGCGCAGGACGTCGTACCGTTTCTCCCCGACGATGGCCAGCAGCGGAAACTGCCAGACTGTGCCGTATTCGTTGAGAAGGTCCGTCCCTTGGAGGTTGAAGAGGCTGGGGTCGGGGTCCTGGACGACGCGGAAGCGGATCGCGCCGCACACAGGGACAAGCGGGCGGTGGTAGTAGTAGAAGAAACCGCGCGTGTTGACGGGGAACGGGGTATGATGTGTGAGGCGGAGGGCGCCGTCTATGAACTTCTGCCTGCGACCGTAGGGAATGTATGGGATTTCGCCTTTGCGGCGTGGTGCCGTGGTGACTTCGGAGTCGAATGCGATGCCGCGGACATCCGACAGGTCGACGTAGTCCTCGGGGGTGAGCAGGTTGCGATCCAGCGTGCGGAAGGGCACAGGCTTTAATGGTATGGAGTTGTCATAGTACTCGCGCAATATTCTTGTTTTTTGGAGCTTCTATACGCGCACGGGGCTGGTACCGTAGCAGTTTCTTAACGGAATGATAACCAAGGAAGCGACTCACGGGCTGTAGCTCTGCTAAGGACTTCCCCCATAGATGGCCACGAATCGGACTCGAGGACTGAGAGTGGCCGCCTCTCGCAAGTTGCGTCACAAGCCCTCGTGAAGCTGCCTGCATATGTTTCGGCGAGTCCCCACAGGCTTTTGCTAGCCAAGGAGTGCGACACAAGAGCGGCTGGAGCTCGACAACTTAGTGGCTGCAAGAGGTTACTGGTCAAGTTTCAGAGCGCTACTCGAACGCTACTCCATAATAAAGTTTTCTCACGATTCGGCTGAAGCATTTAACATATGTGGATGTCTTATAAAATGTACGGGGATCATACAGGTAGTTAGTTGAGCGTAGAATCGATAGTACTAGGTACTATATTCTGGAAACCCCCGGTGTTATTGTGACGTCCATTGAACTCTCCCATTATGAGTGCATACTGACAAGAACTCTACTGACATATACAGGCCTCCCCAAACGCTATCGTTTCGTAGGCGGGTAGTCCCCAAAGTCCCAGCTAAAGCACTCCTATATCACGGTGTAAGCGCTCCGACAGCACGTAGTTTTAAAACCACGCATGTACTCACTACGCAATCCTCCTCCGGCACCGCCTCGGGAACCTCGCGCCCGACATCGACGCTCGGCGGCCACGGCGTTGCGAGCAGCTTCTCGATCACGTTGACGATCGTGTGCGTGCGGATGTCGACCGCCCACGACGCGTTCGACACCGTGTCGTACACGATCGACCGCCCAATGTGGCACTTACTCTCCATCGCGTACCCGCCCAGCGCGCACGAGGACAACACGCCGTTGCAGGTGCCCATCGCGATCGGGTCTGCCGTGTGGTATAGGTGCGTGACGTGCTGCACTTCCGGCTATAGGTGCACTCGAAACTCAGTCTCGACGAAGCAGCGTGAATGGGTTAAGATGACGCACTGGGGAGGGTAGATGCAACCTGGCGGCGGCCATCTTCTCCCCGGGGGATTCGATGGCCACGGTGGGCGATCCGAAGGTGACGCCGAGAAGGGACGCGAGTGCGCCCCCGAGCGAGTGTCCGACCATCCATATGTTCGAGTTCGGGTATAGGTATGTGAGATTGTTATACAAATTCTGCGCGTCGTCGTTAGCCCTAGTCAGATACGAATCATGGACCGCACGCACAGTTCCAATAGGGTAGAATAGACTGTCCTCTATCAGCGCCTCTTCTAGGCAGCCTTGGTCGCACTTCCAGCCGCCGCGGTAGCATCCACAGACGGTCGTCCACGTCCAGTCTACGCGTGCACAGCAGCAGCTGAAGAGCAGATTGTCGTTGAATTTGTCCTTCTTCGCAGTCGGGCCACCCCCGCCGATAAATGCAGCGGACGTGCCCTTGATAGACAGTACGACGGTAGAATTGTCGGGCGTCGCAAACACATGTCCACGGAAACCGTCGTCATCTGGCTCCCAACCGACGGGATAGCTCTGGGAAGCGGAGATCAGTATGTGCGACCGAGTACGTGCTAGAGGACACTTGGCATAATTTGTGCAATAGGACAAAGCGCTGCATCGCCCGACATTCGATGTGGTTCGACGCCTCATACTACCATCTCCCGTAGACTATATATCCAACATACCGGGGGCAGCCGTTCATGTAACACCTCGTTACATGCTAATCGCATGAAAGCTTCTGACCATATCTGGCACCCCTTGGTCTAACTGTCCCATCCTAAACACATTTAAGATGTATCGAGAAAACCGGGTTACATGCTGATCACATGTTGAAAGCCGCGTGTAATCAGCATGCAACTACGGTGGCGCGAGTTGAGACACCAAAAGCACAATCGGTCTTTGGTTACGATGTGGTTTCGGTGTTACATCTCGTTACACAGGTCAACGCCCCCGGTGACATAGATGGCAATATAAGGCGGATGCGCAGGGACTTCATCAGATGGCGCGGAGAAGTGCCATAGGAACCTGAAGGAATAAGCACTTACTGCATTCCACTGGCCACCCAAGTCATACCATCCGTCTTCCCCGGGCGATAGATACGCGTTATTCGTCATCTTCGCCAGGAGCAGCAGCGTTTCCCTCGAGTTTACATCCGGTCCCTCCACCTCATCCTCGTCCCATTCTACTGACACATTCTCTTGAAAGCGCATCGAGCGTACGCGCGCGCGGTGGAATGCGTCGATAGACCGCGGTCTGTGCGTCTTTACTCTGCGGCTTCGTAAAGAATACGTCGTGGGGTCACCCGAGATGGCATTGTATGTGTTGATATCGGACTTGCGTATATCGTGAAAGAGCACGCGGGCATCTGGGGAGACTGTGTGTGCATGGCGCAGCTCGAACTGTAGCGGCGCGGGCTGAACGTGGTCGGCAACAGGTGTCCCGCGGTCATGAGTGAAGGCGGCCAGATAGGAGGCAAGCAAGCTTGTCACCGTCGAGAATAACATGGGGGAAGCTGAGCATGCCGAGTGAGCGTTGGAGGCAGACACGAACGAGCGGCGTGCATGCAAGCTGAATCGGGGTGGCTGAACGACGTTGGCGCGTTGACTCTTCCCACGAGTCTATCAGTTGCCTGAGCGAGCCTCAGCCCGGAGCCGCCCACATCGTCGTGGCCAGCTTCTTGAATCTTGGAACATACGCAGCGCACGCTCAGGCTAACAACGATGAACGCCCTTCCTACAATATCGATATCGAAACTCCAAACGACGTACCAGGGGTTCAGGCTCTCAGACGAAAGGTATGATCAAAGAGCTTCCACCGGGGGGCACACTCTGATCATTCACTTCCTATAGACGGTCTCCTGCTTGCATGCACTCGGTAGACCCCATAGTAGCCGCTTCATAAAGGTCCTGTGTCATCGTCTGGCCGATAGGGAGGCACAATCTGTTGCGACCGTCAAGGTTGTCTTTTCCAAAGTCTTGCGCTATCACAATATGTCTACGATCACGAACGAGGTAGCGGGCATAAAATATGTCACGTATAGCATCTCGTCCGTAACCCTCTCCGGTAAGCATCTCCCGCTTTGATCGGCTGTAGCAATGTCGTATCTGACGGCTTCGTGCAGGCAACGCAACGCGCCATTATCCATGAAATCATAGACGCACATGTAGCGCTGCTATCAACCGGTCACAAACCATGTTAAGGCTTTCTACTGGCGTACCTTCCTGACATATATAATCTAGTTTCATCCATCCCCGAGTTCGCCGTGCGGAGGCACATTATCCTGATTTATTAGGTGCGTGGGCGGCATCGGGCATCTCGGATAGCAACTCAGACATCGAGCTAAGTGGTTTAATCATCCGAATACTCACCAACAGTGACTCATAGCGCATTGCGATGGCCTAAAGTGCCAGCTCATCCTGCGCATCCGATGAAAACACGGCCGCCGGTACGTCAAAAGTTTGCTGCGATCCTTTTGCTTACTCGCCGCGCGCTGGATGTACCTAAGCAAGACCGACATGTCTGCTGTGGATCTCGGAGCTCCTTCCGACTCCGTCTCCTACTTAAAGAGCATCGAGGTTCGAGGGATTTACAGCACAGCGACAATCACTCACCATGTCTTCTACCAAACAGATCACCCTCTACACAGCCACAGTGAGTTAATGTCACGGTTGCAGAAGACCTCAAGCTACGTCTCTAACGGCCACCTTACAGTTCTCCCCATATGCCCAAAGGGTTAGCCTAACTATGCGGTGCACATATACACAGTCGCTGAAGTTCTCACTCCAGGTTCGAATTGCCCTCGAGGAAGCAGGAGCGAAGTACACAACCTATGATGTAGACATTCTGCGGAACATGCCGGACTGGTTCCCTCTTGTCAATCCACTTGGAAGGGTACGATCGGAAAGTCTTCGAAGACATCTCGCTGACACGTCTGTGCAGATCCCAGCAATGACCTTCGGTGGGCCAGAGGTACCGCCCGACCGGCCTTCTCCAGACTCAGACAAGATCGCCGAGTCGCTCGCCATGCTCGAGTTCATCGCCGACCTCTTACCGGAGGCCAAGCTGCTCCCCACGGACCCTGTCCTCCGCGCCCGCGCCCGCACCTTCATGGCGCTCTACGAGAACTACGTGAACGGCCAGTTCAGGGACGTGTGGTTCTTCGGCACCCCCGCGGACCCGCTCCTGCAGGCGCTCGAGATGCTCCAGGGCGCGCTGCCGCCGGCTGGAGGATTCGCTGTGGGTGAGTGGTCCATCGCGGACGCGGCGGTCATCCCGTTCCTTGCGCGCATGTTTCCATACCTGGAGGCCGGGTTAGGGCTGTATAGCAAGGAGGACGGGGAGAAGATGCGCGCGGCGATGGCGAGCGAGCGGTTTGCGCGCATTCGGCAATATGTGCGGGACTGCCGCGCCCGTCCCAGCTTTGCGAACACCTGGGCTGGCGATGTGAGTGTGTCTCATCTTCGGCTGGTTCAGCGTGCTGATATACTTGGCGACTCAGGATGCGCAGGTCGAGGCCGCGAAGACGGTCCCGATGCTGCGGGTAGGGGAGTGAAGCATGTGCACGTCATGGCGTCGTGTTTACTCGATCGTGTAATCTCTCAGCTAGCGAGAAGCCAGCATCCTCCCCACTCAAATGGTCCATGAAATGATCGCCTTACGGCTTGACTGATATTTCACTCTGACGAAGTCGGCCCAGCGGGAAACACGGTGAGAGCATAGGTTTTTACGCGCCTCAACGCAGCCAAACTGCGTATATACCCCCTTCCAGGCGCCTGCTAAGCTTTTGCACGACATCCAGTGTATGCCTACTTGTGCGTCTTGCTGAATGGTTGGGGGAGGTTGCTGCGCCCCTCGAGCGTCTTTTCTCCCCACAGACGAATGGGCTTCATCTCTGGGGAAAACAACCGACCGTTATAGCATACAGGACCGCTCGGTGAACATTTCAACCCTGGTAATTCCGCTGCCCCACTCTGGGATGACTCTACCTTCGGTCTCGTCAAGGTATACTGCGCACCTCTAGTGCATAAAGTCCAGGCTTGTGCGGTGACCACGCGCATCAACCTTCCATCATGGGCCCCACCGAACAGTTGACGTTCTATACCGCCGCCGTACGTCAGTCGAGCTCGCTACAGAGTCTCAGCTCCGTATTGACTTCATGCCATTCAGTACTCTCCGTATTCCCAGAGGGTACGTTCTACAGACCGGAGGCGTTCTAACGATGATGCGCTCAACATGACTCCCGTCCTGTATAGGTCCACGTCGCCCTTGAGGAGGCGAACGTGAAGTACGCCATATGGGAGTTTGAGGCCAGGGGCCCAGGAAGTAAACCCGAGTGGTACTACCAGATCAATCCCTTGGGCAAGGTGAGGGCTATCTCTGACTCACTTGAACAAGTTTCTCGCTGACCATCCTCACAAAACTACTCCAGATCCCCGCACTTGCCTTCGGAGGACCCGAAGTGCCGCCTGATCAGCCCTCCCCCGAGTCCGCGAAGCTCGTAGAGTCTATGGCGATCCTCGAGTTCCTCGCCGACATCTTCCCCGACGCGCCCCTCCTGCCCACAGACCCGCTCCTTCGCGCCAAGGCGCGCACCTTCATCGAGATATATTGCAACTACGTCTCCGACGAGTTCCGCGGCGCCTTCTTCCTCGGCAAGCCCGTCGCGGGGGTCCTCTAGGCGCTCGAGAAGCTGCAGGCCGCGCTGCCCCCGACGGGGTTTGCCGCGGGCGAGTGGTCGATCGCGGAGGCTGCGGTCGCGCCGTTTATCACGCGCCTCTTCCTTTTCGTGCGCGTAGGCCTCGGGGCATACACGGAGGAGAACTGGGAGATGCTGCGGGACGCGCTGGAGGGCGAACGATTTGCGCGCATCAAGCAGTATGTGCATGATATACACGAGCGGCCGAGCTTCAAGAAGACGTGGGGCGACGATGTGAGTGTTGAAGAGCTCCGGTTGTGGTGCATGTGACTGACATGGCTTCGCGCAGGCCCGGCAAGTGGAACTGTGGAAGAATCATCCGGGGCTCCGCCGCAGAGCTGACCCGATTGCGCAACCGCAGACGTGAAGGAAGACTCCAAATTGCACAAATACTTGCCACCTTAACCCGATTTATATGTCCACTCGCCAATCTAAAATCTTCTCTCTCACCGTCCATGTGCGAGTAAGTACAAGTCTCGTGAACGGCGATGGCTGGAGAGAGCGGTGTCGATGCTCGAACATTTCGTTATCGGAACGCTTGTCCTTTGTCGAACATTCTGAGAAACCCTTCGCCATTAGTGAGCTACCCTTCAACGTATAAGAGGCACCCCGAACTCGCAGCGAGTCCACAGTGTACGGGTAGTATAACTTCGGGTGGACCCGTTTGGTAAGTGAGTGGGTCCACAGTGGGCCTCGTGGGTGAAAATCGCTGGACAAGCAGTATCAAATTCTAACTACCATCGTACCAGGTATCATCGCGAGGGGTCAGACAGATCTACGGGGTGGTGGGCGGGCTAATTGGCGGTTTGCACTACGTGAACCTAGTGAAATATTGAAGGATATACGCTACCTTGCCTTGTCCAAAGTTGTATGTCTTGAAAGCTCTTGCATATCACTGTAGCTAGATATAACCATAGGCATCTAGGAGAAACAGTCGCCGAGCACGGTGAAGCTGAAGGTGAATTCAGTTCGCGGGCGTCGACCCGATGAGATCTGGGCACGATTACGTTTCCCACGAGTACAACGTGGCTTGCTTCCTACCAGTGACCACAACTCACCCTGACCAAGGCCTACCGTCACTGCGACTCCTGTACACACTGGCCACCTCACAGTGCTGTTGGGCTGAGACTGGGCTCATATGAGACCTGTGGGTGTCCAGTGCAAGGCAGTCATCTAAAGTCAGTGCCCTGAGTCACGGCGGTCGAGTTCTCGTCTGCCATTCTGCGTACATGATTGCTCATACGTATATTTGCGCCTTCTAGTATGCTACGCATAATGACAAACCGCGCTACCATGAAAGGCGTTCGGGCACTCGCAACGGCCAACCCACTCCCGGCCACCTTCCTGCGCGGCGGGACGTCCAAGGGCATCTTCATCAGACGCTCCGACCTCCCCGAAGACCCGACGGATTGGACGCCCATATTCCAAGGGATCATGGGTTCTCCTGATCCCCAGTACCGCCGCCAGTTGAACGGCATGGGAGGCGGCGTCTCGAGTCTGTCCAAGATCTGCGTCGTCGGCCCTCCCTCGAGCCCAGACAGGGTATCCGAAGTGGACGTGGACTACGCCTTCGTGCAAGTCGGGATCGACGACGGTCTCCTCGACTTGTCTGGCAACTGCGGCAACCTCTCCAGCATGATCGGTGTCTTTGCTCTCGACGAGGGCCTCTGCAGGCCGAGAATATCCGATGACGGCGACGGACTTGCCACGGTTCGCTCATACAACACCAACACGAGCAAGATCATCGACACCACCTTCCCCCTTTCCACATCTGACGAAGAGCCGGCCACGGTACTCGATACTCCTCAGGTCGAGATGGCCGGTGTGCCCGGCAATGCGTCGCGTATACTCCTGCAGTTCGTCAATCCCGCCGGCGCGCGCACTGGCAAGCTTCTACCCACAGGAAACGCGGTAGACATGCTTGACTGCTTTTTTTTGTCGGATCCGCCCTTCTAGATCCCAGCATCGCTCGTGGACGCCACAAACACCACTGTCTTCATCTCGTCGCAAGACCTGGCCCATATCCTCGGGCTGGACGGTCACACGCTGACCACTACGCACTACACCTCCCCGGACGTCGAGGCCACCCTCGAGTGCATCCGTCAGACGGGCGCAAA
>MNAD01001287.1:0-43028 GCA_001895945.1 Trametes pubescens | reverse complement strand
CCAGAGGCCCAAATTTGTCCGGAACCGCATCGGGCTGACCCTACTATAGTCGGGGGTCCTGTCTTCCGCCGGCTTCGCTCATCCTACCATTCGTTCGACTAGTATCCGAATTTTGCTATTTGGTTCAAGAATAACTGGCTCTAGACGGTAAGTAAGCCATCTTCTTGCCCGCATCCTATGGATACACTTTGACCCCTCTCAGATCTGGCTTTTTTGTCGCGTGCGATTGTGTATCCTATCCCAGTGAGTGGCCACTCACTGGTAATATCTTAGTGAACCATTCACGGAGTACTTCGCTCTTTTTAAGGACTACCAGATACTATCAGGTATTAACAATTTCAACTCAGACAGGTACCGATGATTGTACATGCTAAGTATATGCTTGGCGTTCGGTGCGTGTTGCGGTGCTCGGAGCCTTTACATAGGCTTTCGCAGTGGGCCAATATCCCAGTAACCGCTTGCTTCGGACGCCGACATCTCTCAATAGCTATGCCGGCGCCGAAATCATGCAGACGTTGTAATGCCCCGTGGTGATGGCCTTGACCGCATGATTTCGCGCTGGCAGAGTCCGGGACCGCAAACCTGCACGCCCTCGGCGATCACCTCGGGGTTCTTAAGCAGCTTACTGAGGTCTTACTCCTCATTGGTTGTTATGCACGAATGGTTGCATTATATGTGCGCCGAGCCCGTCCCAGTGGATCAACGTTAGAGTTCAATGCCGTACCAGCGACCAAATTCGCTGCTGACGTCTTGAGTTGTACGTCAGGATCAAGCAACAGTGCGATCCATCCGGCTGTCTCTGTTAGGTGCGCGGTACGTACTTGCGGGTCAAATGACCGCCGGCATTGCAGGTGCCCGGGGCCTGAATCCAACTCAATAGTTTGATTCTCACCCCTGTACATATACGCCTCCAGTAACCCACTGATTCGTCATAGTTATAGGTCCTACCACGTCAACCAAGCTCCAAATCTGCCCCGTTAGTAAACCAACACCAAATGTCGTCTCCAGACTATGCGAAACTGGGTTTCACCGCGATCCGCGTCGAGCTCGATAACTCAGTCGCCGTCGTCACACTCGCGCGTTCGAAGCAGTTCGTGCATAGTTCTGTCATTACATCAGCCGCGCTGACATCGTAATCATACAACAGGCGCAACACCTTCTCTGCTGAACTTGTTGACGATCTCATCAAGTCCTTCGATCTTTTCGACAGAGACGACCGTGTTCGGGTCGTGGTACTGACCGCTGAGCCCACCGCACCGGCGTTCTGTGCAGGCGTAAGTGCTGACATGGTCCGCACGAACTTCACCAAACGAGACTGATGGCGCTGAGACCAGGCCGACATTAGCGGCGGGTGGGGAGGATTATTCGACCCTAAGGATGAAAAGGAAGGCGAGCATGGTCAGTACAAAAACCATGTGTACTTGAGTTTGACGCTAACCAGTACCAACCCTTACCTTTTATAGCCCATAGGGATACTGGCGGAAAAGTCGCGATGGCGATATTCCGCTGCCCCAAGATCACCATATCCGCCGTGAATGGGCATGCGGTAAATTGACCTGCAGGGAATGTCGTTTCCTCCTACGCTGATTGTTGTATTGCCTACTCAGGTCGGCGTAGGTGTCACGGGGCTTCAGCTTCCCTTCGACATCCGCTTCGTGTGGGCTGGTGCCAGACTAGCTTTCCCCTTCGTTCGTCGTGGTATCGCCCCCGAGGGTAACCTCCCTTCTACCTGTCGAACAGTGTCAGGGTCACGCTAAGACACCAGTCCACAGCGTGCTCGTCCTTCCTGCTCCCGAAGCTCCTAGGCCACTCTCGTGCCCTATCTCTATTCCTCACGGGACAGACGGTCACTCCAGACTCTCCACTCATCTCCGGCCTGTACTACGCGATCCTCCCCACCCGGGAAGAGGTGTTCCCCGCCGCACTTGCGCTTGCCAAGGACCTCGCGGCAAACACGTCCCAGACGGCCGCCGCGGTCACCAAGGCGCTGATCTGGCACGGGTATGATACCATGGAGGAGCAGCACATCGTCGACTCCCGGGCGATCCGCGTGCTCGGTCTTTCGGCCGACGCTGCGGAGGGCGCCCTCGCGTTCAAAGAGCGCCGTGCCCCGAAGTTTGCGGACACGCTCGCGAAGCTGACGCCGTGGATGCCGTGGGTGAGTCAGGAAGCATTTGAACGTGACCTGCAGAACGCTCTGTCTGACACATTCCGCAGTGGAAGGAGGTCAGCGTCGCTCACAGGAAGAGCAAACTGTAATGCTGCCGCGTTGCAGCCCGTAGTGGCCGCGTCGCTGGCACCAGCTCTTGTGTACTATTAGTTCTCCGTACGGAATAAGACTATCTTCGGTATACGTTGTCATCCTATAAAAATTCGTACAATGTATGTCTTCACCAGTTTGCAGCCAATGGCAATTGCGGCTACTGTCAATGATTGAGCCCGGCTCTCGGGCCGGTCAATAAGACTCTGCGGACATGGGCGCCTCGACCTTGGCGAGCAACCTAGCGATGGTTTCTGTGCATGGATCTTTCTTCTCTACCACCACGAGCATCCTATCTGTGCTTCCGATTCCCATAGTTCCAGCCCTCGTCATTCAGGCATCATGGCGTCGTATCTCCGCAGTTGGCTGTATGCCCAGAATTCCACCGAAGAGGCTCCTGCAGCCCCTGCAATCATCGAGACTTCGCCTCCCCCACCAGAGGACGACGACGACGCACAGACTGTTCATGGGGATGACGATGCGCCTCCAGTGTTCCCCGCGATGAACAGCGCACAGCGAGCGACCGCGACGTCTCAAACGGAAACGATTCCCCGGATACTGACAGACGCGCAGCTCATGCCGCCACCACCGCCGCCCTCCTTGGCCAACCGAAGGCCTGGGGTGTCAGGCAGCTCCGGCTCATCCCTGGGCGCATCCCTCATGGCACCCCCTACCACCCTGAAACCCCCACCACAACCGGCAAAGAAGGGGAAGGTCGCCCTTGCACCCGGACATGGTCCCCTTGACTGGGCGAACCTGAAGAAGTCCGGGCAGAATCTCCGGGTGCGTCCTTTTGTATCACCTCCTGTGCTGGTGGATTCTCATGTCCGGGTCAGGGGACAGACTCGATCTTGCGAGTGACACCTTCCATGCTCAAGGAGCATCGGACGCGGGACGACGCATGGTCGTCGTTCAGCGGCAAGGTGTACAACCTGACCGCATACCTGCCATACCACCCGGGCGGGGAGAAGGAGCTCCTACGAGTGGCCGGGCGAGACGGCACGAAGCTCTTTGGTCCGTGTGTCTCTCATCAGCGCACAAACGTCGCCTGCTGACTGTATTGTATACAGCCGCGACACATGCCTGGGTGAACATCGATTACATGCTGGACGAGTGCCTAGTAGGTTTCATGGTGTCAGAGTAGAGTTTGTAGCGCTTTCTTGCGCAGTCATCGTCCCGTCAACATACCTAGAACTTTATATATCCGTACCCGGACAAGTACTTTAATTACCATGGTTCTCTTTGTGGGTGTAGTTAGGCAACCCTTCATACACAAAACGGAAATTGCCACCATGTGTCGTATCCAAATGCCGTTCATTCTGCTGCGTGCAGCTGCGAGTTAGCCCGATACAGTAACGCGTCTACTCGGAGTTGACACTCGGCGATTTGCGGTGTCCGAGAAGCGCTTCCACAAAAGCCGTTCTGCAAGCTACCACGACCACCACGATGAAATCGCTAGCCTGACACGCCGCTCTCTCTGTCACTGGGTTTCTTTTTCATTGCTGCGTGCTGATCATTCACAGTGCCATTCATCACCGTCTGAGAACGGAAGGCAACACCGGAGTCGTGAAATCCACAGAAAACCGCGCTCAGCGCACGTATGGCTCTGCAAGCGACTCAGCAATCCCCCGGCCTCTCCGGCTCACCAGGACACCCGGCACTCGACAAGGGCAAGAAGGCGGTATACCAGAACCGTTCGTGGGTTCGAGGAAGGGATCCGGAACCCGTGGACGACTCGCCGGACGGCTCGGAGACGGGGCGCCCGTCGCTACTCAGTCGCTTGGAATCGCCCTCGCTCCTCAAAAGAATCGCGCCACCTGCAGAGGTTTCTACCACTTCCAGTCTAGCGGCTCGCCTGACAAACCTTCCTGCATCAATTGACACGGGCGTAAGTGAAGATTACGACGAGGACATGGATATGCGCGACGCGGCCGTCCCCGCTCCGAACGGGGTGCAAGTCAAGATGGAAGAAATTGTAGCGGCCCTACCGTCACCAACCAGGGAGCGGAGAGGATGGAAAACGCGGGGCGCGCGCCCGACTATCGATGTGGTGAGTCGCATACATCCACCTCGGGGAATTTTGGGGGAGTAATGTGGCGCGCCGCAGTTTGGAGAGCCGACCGGACCTGTCACTGCAAGTGGACCACAAGATATACACGAAGATCATATAGAAGAAGCTGAAGACAGTTTAACCCCCGAACCGGATCCAATACCTGTCAGCGACACCGTGGTGGACGCCTTCCTTGTTGATATACCGGCTATGGCGAAATTTCCTGCTACTACGCCATCCCGAGTTCCTCCTATGCCCCTGCCTTCCCAGTCGAAAGAAAACCTCCCCCCTGGCGACAGCGACGTAGACATGACTCATGACCACTCTGTGTCCGTTGATGCTGCACCACCTCCCTCGTCCTCATCCCCTATGCCGAAGTCTGTACTCGAGAAATGCCGCGAGCTCCTTATGCCGACCATCTTCCAATTCGCCAAACGGCGCGATCCTGCTTTGAACGAGCATGTTGCAAAGAAGCGTATTCTCGCTCGTCTATCCGATGATCGATGCGTTGAGTTCGTACAATTGGCTAAACAGATGCAGGAGGAATTGAAGGCGCAGGGGAGCGGAGGGCGAAGTCGGGATATGTCCCAGTCGGGGACTGTTTCGGTCTTGAAGAGGCCGCTAGAGGATGCGGATAACGAGGCGCAGCCTGCGCCAAAGTTACCTCGTACAGACGCGCCAGAGGAGATGAATGTTGGGGGCGGGGATGTGCAGACCACGAGGAGCATGCGACCCGAGACGCCACGACGCAACCACGACCACCTTGCGTCGCTTTCTGAGGGGGCGAGCAGTGTCGCTAATCCTGCTATGGGGCTGTGTCCTGAACCTCATCGAGCTGTTTCACCCCGACGCTCCGACACGCCCATGTCTGTACCTGCCACCCCCTCCGGCTCTACCCCCTTCACGCGATATCCGAATATCCAGCCTGCCGTCGTACCGTCTAATGTGCCTCATGCATCTGGATCGGGAGACCCGGGGCTTCTCATCACTCGAAGTCCTGTGACTTCCGAACCCACCTTTAGCGCGGAGGCCTCCTTGCGATCTGCCACCATCTCGCACTCCGCGACTCCCCCGACCCCCGTTCAGGATTTCCGCTCACCACCCCCAGCCGAGACCCTTGCCACGTTCCGGTCGTTATCACTAAATCCGTCACATCACGAAACGGACTCCCCCACGCATCCTTCACCCGCAACCACCAAGGACCCACCGACGACAGTGGCGCAAGACGCGAACCAAGACACGGACCGAGACGCGATGCAAGAAAAGGAAGCCGCACCGATACATCCCTTGGAACCGAAGGCCTCAACTCCCGTCCCCGCACTGTGGTCTGCGGTCGTCGGCAAAACCTCTGCTGGCGTCGAGAACGTCGAGTTCTTTGTCGACAACTCCGCAGCCAACGCTGCACAGAATTGGGCGCAACGAGAACAGTTGTTCAGGTATGGAAGCATCGAGCGTCTCACATCTGTGGCTTGTTGTATAACGTCTACATGCGTAGTTTGGAAGACAGGCACGTTCAAGTGCGTCTGCTTTGCCTGCCCGCGGCAGCGGTCTCGGAAGTCTATCAGACCCTGCCCCAGGAGGCGTCTCGTGAAGATGTCGTCGCCGCGCTATGGGACATCGAGACGGAGTGGCCCCCGTCTGGCACGCTTGTCATCCGAACCGACGCCGATTGCGTAGGCAATCCGTGGATGCCTGTATGTACCGTCCAGACGCGCGGTCGCGAGCTTCTGCTGATCTTCGCGCATCGCGCTCCCAGGCCCCCAATTCCGGTCCTCTGGACATCACAGCTGCGATCAAGCCCGGCACGAACAAGTTCGACCTGATACAACTTGCAGACATGTCCAGCAAGCTGTTTGTGTTCCATGCCGCCGAACCATCCGAAGAAGAGCGCAAGGACGCTGACTTTTGGAAGCGTTCCCTGCGGAGAATCGCGCCGCAGAGTCCGAGGCCTCAAGACCGACACTGACACGGGCCATCCTCCTGGCGTACGTCGGTGCTTGACCCCTTCCTATACATGGCCTTGCCCTCTACTTGTGGTCTCGTCCCGCCCACGCCTTTGGTCATGAACTCGAGGCCTGAGAATGCCGTTGCATTACCCGACCGCCGCGTTTCCTTCGTCCATAGCCTATCTACGACCGGGAAATTGCCATGCAACCACGAGCTATGGCACGCAGGAGCACGAACCACCAATGCCATCCGACGCCAACTACCCGTAGCTTAAACGACGATGGCTCGTGCAGCTACTTGGACGGGGAGCGACTGGTGATTTGGGGCTGACCATGGTGGGGTGGGGTCAGCAGCTATGTTATCGAGGGGTTAAATATTTGACAGTGCACCGGAGCACATACCGTGTACATGTAGCAACTAGTAACAGCATCCAGACACATTGAACATTGTTGAAAGTAAAAGCGAGACAGCGGCTCAGAGCATGATCCATCCGACGATATTACCTACAGTATACAGTATTTACACACATTACCCAGGCCCCTCAGAGTCGGGATGTACACCTATCGTACCACACATCACAGCGAGCGTCCCTCGCGCACGCGGGCCCGCGGGCGGCGGCGGCGCACCGTCCAAACACGCGCAACAATCGTCAGCCCGCGCCGCCCATCCCGCACACGGCTAGCTGGGACTCACGAAGCTCGACCCCAGCAGCGACGCGGGGAACAGGCGCGGCACCTGCAGCTCGATGTGCCCGAGCCCGTGCAGAAATTGCCTCCACTCGCGCTCCCGGTCACGCGTCGCCTGCAGCTCGGCGAGCTGCGCGCGCGTTGGGTGGTGCAGGAGCGCTAGGAATGCCCGGTCGGAGTGGTCGCGGTATTGAAAGAGGTGGATGGAGTTGAGGCCTGCGTGCAATTTGCGAGTCCCGAGGTCGACGCATTTGTCGACGGTAGACTGTGAGAGTGGTCAGTGGAAGGCGAGTACGCGTGGTGGACGACGCGACGTACGATGAACGGCGGCGAGATTGTGAACCGCTCGCCGCCCTGTCCGCCCTCGCCCACATTCAAAGCCACGAACGCGGTCCCGTCCTGGGGCCACGGTGCCGGGCGGCCGTACTTCGCGATATCCACAGCGCCTTCCGGCGACTCCGGGGTGTCGTCCTGCAGCTGAGCGAGGGTGTATGACGCAAACGTGATGCACAGCGCCTTAGAGAGATCGCTGTGGCCCCTGTGAGTGAGCGAAGCGCGGCGCGGTTCGAAATATGACACCTACTCGGAAGACTTGCTGCGGTCAGTCCACCTCGCGATCTGTGCGAGCTCGTCCGCAGAGAGCTCGAATTCGAGCACCACGGGCCGACTGGCGGGCGTCATGGTGGAGGCTCCGCGCGCCATGCTGAGGACACGCGCGGACGTGGAGGCGAACGGGGACTGGTCGTCCGGGGCAGTCGTGATGTCCATAGCAGCTAACCGAAGCGCTATTAATTCGCAAGCACACTTATGTGTGGCAGAGAACTCACTCGAAGTATTAATACTGGGCGCAAAACCGTTCGTAGTAGGTGGCGGGGGGACAGCGAGGACGGCGAGGAGAGGTTCTGCAGCAGGTGTAGGCGTAGACGCTTTTGAAAGGGATGGGAGGATAGAGGGCACGGACTCGACCTCGGGCTCTTTCGGCGGTGTCGACGCTTTGCCGTTCGTGAATAGCTCTGTTGGGGCCGTACTCGGCGTCTCCCGCGTCCCTGTGTGCTCATCGCTAGGTGGTCGTGCTGCTGCACTCAGCGCCGGGTCGGGTTCAGTGCCACTGGGAGCGTCTCCATTGAGGACGATCTCTGCCGATCGATCGGAGTCTGTCTCTATGTCCATTGGAACAGGCGACTCTGCGGCAGCCGCAGTTTCCTTGAGCATTTCACTTGGGTCCATGAAAGCTTGGCCCTTAGGTGGAGCAGGCTCTGGAGGTACAGGAGGCGTAGCAACAGACGCAGACGCTGAGCGCGTCGATGATTCTTGAGTGTTTGTGGATCCGTTCTCGGGGCCAAGGGCTTCGTCTACGACCATGGGCTCTGGCGGCCGCAAGTCCACGGCCATAGGCTCTGGCGGCTGCTCCCCAGAGGGGGTCAATATTGGGAGAAACTTGAGGCCAGGCGGGCCGCGTTTCCTCTTCTTCGTCTTCTTCGTCGCGAGCGGCGACGGCAGAGGATCTCCCGCCAGCGGCGAGAGCGCTTTAAGGGGAGCGGACAACGGGCTCGCAGATGGCGTGGAGCCGTCGCCGTTTAGCTCACTAGAACGCCTCGTGAGGGACGGCGCGAGCATGACAGGCGATTCGGGTGCTGGCTCCTCTTTGGCGAGTAACTTGTGAGGCTCGCCTTCCGATATGCGCTCGGGCTGCGGGACAGAGGCCGTACGCGATGCGTCTCGCAGAGGGACGGAGGGCGATCGGGACTTGGCTACAGGCGCTGCCTCGAGATTGGAAGGTGTGGGCAGCCTATCTTGCGAAGTAGGGACCGCCTGGGGAGCGATCCCCACGAGTGGCTTGACATCCTCTGACGTCTCCGGAGTAGGGTAGGCTCCGGGGACGAGCGATGGGGTATTCGCGCCCGTACTTGGCGCAGTGCCAGTCACGTCTTGATTCCCAGCAGCCTCTGCGGTATGCGTGTCTTTGTACCAGTTGAGGTCGGCTTCGATAAAGTCAAGGTCCACGGGCAGTGTTTTTCGCCTCTTGACCTTGCGTGAATGCTCAGGCGCCATCGCGGGATCGGCTGCTGCTGGTGAAGGCGTCGGGTTCACTGGGGAAACACTCGCGATATCGGTACGTGGGAGAGGCGTCGGCCCTGTATACGCGGGCGTCTGTGGTAGTGCCGGCGCTCCTGAGGGGGCTGCTACCGCAGTCGCACTTGGAGTAGACGTTACCAGGCTCCCCTGTGCTTTGGCGAGGGCGAGCACGGCCAAGATCTGCGCGTCGGTCAACTTCGGTGGGTTGGCGGGGTCGAACCGTGGAGGGCCTGTGGAACTCGGTCTTGGCACAACCGGTTGCAAAGTGCTTGGAGGGGGCAACGACACGCCGGGTGTTCCTGCTACACTGTCGCATGGAGTCAGTCTTTCATCCGAAAGGGATCTGTGCGCGTGCTACCCTTTCGACTGGCTGGCGTGGAAGGAGTAAGCGGCATTGGCGTCGAGAGATACTCACGAGGCAATCGGGCTGTTCGTCGCGGACGGGGAGAAGAGCGTCTGCTGGGACAGGAAGGCGTCAACGTTGTCGCAAAGGGCCTGCAGCAGCGTCCGGAGACGCACTTCACGCGGAGAAAGAGCGGTGTTCAATGTTCAGCTGCGCGACCACAAAGAAGCAGGGGGCGTGGGACGGACTCACGCTGGAGGGCATTCTCGGAGAAGAGCATGGTGAATTGCATCACGGTCCGCAGGATCTTCACATATGCGTCCGCCCATGGCCTGACGTCGTCTGTGACTCTAGACACGTGAAAGGGGGTCGTCGATCCGCTGTGACGGAGGACAGTCTCGTGTGCGGTCTGTTGCGTTCCGTTGTTAGCGCGGGACACCTCCGTGGACAAGGGAACCGTGTGCATACCTCCATCAGCGATATGATCTTCGAAACGCGTTCAGCAAATGGGTGTCAGCTCGTCATGGGAAAACTCACCATGGGTCTAGCCTTCGTATAATATGCCTTGTCCCTGCTCAGCCATCCAGACAATTTATCCGCGGCGGTGGCAAATTCGGCGAGATTATCGCTAGAAAGATTCTTCTGGAATATTGGGAAGAGTTTGTCGTTGTTTCTCTCCGCATTCCTGACGATAGAGGCATTTTTGTCGGACATGAAGGTCGTGTTCAAGCGTTAAGACGAGCAGGGCATCGGCGCAGATGGGCGTTGGTGTCAAGGCTGAGGTAGGCCGCATTACGTTGCGATTCAATGCGAAGTTGGTGCAGAGTAAGGACCAAACAGCATCTTATCTTATCTGCCTTAACTCGGAGGAACTCGCATCTTATCAGATAAAAGCTATCCGTTTCGGGTGACGCGTCACACTCGCGCTTTCTGACGCATCTCCCGCTGGGTCGCGCATTTACTCATCCCCGGTTCTTTCCCTCCCTCCCTCCTCCATCCCTGCCTCTCATTACCTCCCTGTCCTCGCTGCACGTAGCCTCAGGCAGGCTGTCCAACCTCCCGCGGTGCGCATGAACATCTTCGGAAGCATACGAACAGCGACAGGCTCCGCGCGGACATGTAGTCGGCGGTTAGGCGAGCCTGGTCCTTCAAGATGGACGGTCTCCACTGGACCTTCTCGGGTAGCTCTGTCTGTTACGAGAGCACATCTATCCGCTCGGCGGACGTTTTACTCGTCAACGGTCACTGACTACACACCCACGACTGCACTTCGCCTTCCCCGCTGGGTCAACAACTCGAAGTCGGGCGCACCACGCGACCAGCAGTCAAGTACCCTGCTTGACGAGGCGGACTCGTCACAGACAGGTGTACGGTTGGACAGCGCAGAAGATGGTCAGTCCCCACCACCAGCGTCTGCGCCGCCCTCCACCCCGCCCTCCTCGTCCTCGTCTTCTTCCGGAGATGGTTCAGACAGTGCGGACCCACCGCCGTCGCCTCCGCCAGAATCCCCACCGCCGTCACCAACGTCTATTTCCAAGCAGTCTGTCCCGGAAAACTACCCTCAGGTCCTCGCTCTGCCTATCGCTCGTCGTCCCCTCTTCCCTGGTTTCTACAAGGCAGTGGTCATTCGGAATCCCGAGGTCGTTTCAGCTATCAAGGAGATGATGCGTCGTGGACAGCCCTACCTCGGTGCCTTCTTGTTGAAGGACGAGAACGCGGACAGTGACATCATCACGGATATTAACTCGGTACATCCTGTTGGCGTCTTCGCACAGATCACCAGCGTTTTCACGGCATCCAGTAACAAGGAGGGCGAGAAGGAGGAAGGGCTCACTGCAGTTCTATATCCGCACCGCCGCATCCGGATCACGGAACTAGTGAAGGCTGGCCAACTTGCTAAGGTCGAACCGGTAGAGAGCACACAGGCAGACACCACTACGGAAACCGAGGCCCAGCTTCCGACGCCACCTTCCGAGCGCGAAGGCCTGCCGATGACCATGCAGACATCCTTCCTCGAGAAGTTCTCCGTCTCAGTCGTCAACGTGGATAACCTCGCTACGCAGCCGTACAACAAGGACGACCAGTACATCCGCGCGTTCATGTCGGAGATCGTCTCTGTTTTCAAGGACATCGCTCAGCTCAACCCACTCTTCCGGGATCAGATCGCGAACTTCTCCATCAACCAGGTCGCGTCGAATGTCTTCGACGAGCCGGACAAGCTCGCGGACTTCGCTGCTGCAGTGTCTACAGGGGACCCGAACGAGCTGCAGGACGTCCTGGAGAGCTTGGTCGTCGATGACCGCTTGCGCAAGGCCCTACTCGTGCTCAAGAAGGAACTTATTAACGCTCAGCTCCAGAGCAAGCTCGCACGCGATGTGGACAGCAAGATCGCCAAGCGCCAGCGCGAGTACTACCTCATGGAGCAGCTGAAAGGCATCAAGAAGGAGCTCGGCATGGAGTCGGACGGCAAGGACAAGCTGATCGAGAAGTTCAGGGAGCGTGCGGCTGCACTCAAGATGCCTGAGGGCGTGCGTAAGGTCTTCGACGAGGAGCTGAATAAGCTCCAGCATCTCGAGCCCGCCGCGTCGGAGGCTAATGTGACTCGGAACTACCTGGAATGGCTCACTCAGGTAGGTCGGGCATGAACGTGGGACGACTTTCTTCCTGACACGCTGTGTTCACTTAGATTCCGTGGGGCCGTCATTCGCCTGAGAACTACTCGATTTCCCACGCGCAAACGGTCTTGGACGAGGATCACTACGGCCTGAAGGACGTCAAGGACCGCATCCTGGAGTTCCTCGCCGTCGGGAAGCTTCGTGGCACCGTCGAGGGTAAAATCATTTGCTTGGTTGGTCCCCCTGGTGTTGGCAAGACGTCTATTGGCAAGTCGATCGCCCGTGCTCTGAACCGTCAGTTCTTCCGCTTCTCCGTCGGAGGTTTGACCGATGTCGCGGAGATCAAGGGTCACAGACGTACATACGTTGGGTATGGTTGTACGCTTCAAAGACATTTTTGCACGCTAATACGGTATCTTGCACAGAGCGCTACCTGGCAAGATCATTCAGGCGCTCAAGCGCGTAGGCACCGAGAACCCATTGGTGCTTATTGACGAGGTTGACAAGATCGGTCGCGGACACAACGGTGACCCGGCGAGTGCCCTGCTCGAAATGCTGGACCCGGAGCAAAATACGGCCTTCCTTGATCACTAGTGAGTCCATAAAAACACATCGAAGGTGTAGAGAGACTGATGATTTTTCTCAGCATGGACGTGCCGGTCGACCTGTCCCGCGTGCTCTTCGTGTGCACAGGTACGTTCGATAGCCTCTCGGACGCCCTTGGTGCTTACTGCATTTTCCGTAGCCAACATGCTCGACACGATCCCGGCACCCCTACTGGACCGTATGGAAGTTCTTGAAGTTAGTGGCTACGTGTCAGAGGAGAAGGCCCAGATCGCCTCCAAGTACCTTGGCCCTCAGGCTAAGGAGGCTGCCGGACTCAAGGAGGCCGACGTGCAGCTCGAGCCGTCAGCCGTCGACGTCCTGATCAAGTATTACTGCCGCGAAAGTGGTGTCCGCAACTTGAAGAAGCACATTGACAAGGTAAGATTTGAGATAAATGTTTACCAGGATTCGCTTTCGAACATTATTTCGCTAGATCTACCGCAAGGCCGCCCTTAAGATTGTGCGGGACCTCGGCGAAGACGTGTTCCCTGAGCCCACTCCTGTCCCGACGGTGGAGACTGCGGCTGTTGACACGGCGAAGCCGGACGAATCCGCTGAGGCCCTTTCTGCGGTGGAGAAGCAGGATGCGCCGCCAGACATTCCCGGAGCTCCGGAGACTTCCACCCCTCACACATCAGCAGCAGAGAAGGAAGAGAAGGAGCGTATCGTTACGACCGTCCAGCGCGAGCCTGTCAAGGTGCCGGAGACCGTGCACGTGCGCATAACCCCGGAGAGCCTGAAGGAGTACGTTGGCCCTGCGGTCTACCAGAAGGACAGGCTGTACGTGCAAGCGCCCCCTGCTGGTGTGAGCACTGGCCTTGGGTACCTCGGTAACGGTTCGGGTGCGGTCATGCCCATCGAAGCTATCGTAAGTCTCTTCGAGTCCAAGGCGTAGCTACGCGTTGACATACCACACCCCGCAGTCCATGCCCGGAAAGGGTGGCATCCTCCTCACCGGAAAGCTCGGCGACGTTATCAAGGAGAGCTCGCAGATCGCACTCTCGTGGGTGAAGAGCCACGCCTACGAGCTCGGCATCACCAAGACGCCGGACGAACTGTTCCTCACCGACAGGGACATCCACGTGCATATGCCCGAGGGCAGCATCGGGAAGGAGGGCCCGAGCGCGGGCACTGCGCTTCTGTCTGCATTTGTGTCCCTCTTCACGAAGACGAAGATCAACCCCGACATCGGTAAGTCCTCCTATGCTTCCCTTTCATCGGTGAAGCGGGTTCTAACGTACGTTTACAGCCATGACGGGCGAGATCTCGTTGGTCGGCATGGTGCTCCCCGTTGGTGGTTTGAAGGAGAAGATCCTCGCCGCTCACCGTGCAGGCATCAAGACCATCATCGCGCCTGCGGGCAACCGCCCCGACATCGAGGAGAACGTGCCTGAGAGCGTGAAGACCGGCATCCGCTTCGTCTACGTCGAGGACGTCAAGGAGGTTCTTCACGAGGTCTTCCGCGGAGAGGCCGTCGCCGAGCGTTGGAAGGACACGCTCTCGCTCTAAGCAGCCTTCTACATTCGCCTCCACGCGCTACCCCCCAGCGCTACCCTCGAGGCGAACCAACCCCCTCTTGTATATCTGCGGCGGCGCGCTCCGTCAGGGTGCGGCCGCGCAGGATGCAGACGCTGCAGACGACACACGTAGATGTCGACACAGGCCGACTGCTGTTTCGCCGTCATGGGATGTGCGGGAGACGCTAATACGTACGTACTACTACAGCTAATGGGCCGCGTCGCTTCGGCTTAGAGCAGGGCCCCACTACACAATCATCTGCCACCTGTATATTATCACGTCGCACGCCATTTCAACCCAGCTCACGTCTGCATTTCACAACGCGTTCGCGGTTAGGTGGGAAGAGTCCGAGTCTGTAGTGGATAATGCACTCGCGAAGAATGTGCCAGACACCTCGATTGTCAGCCAAAAGTCCGAGTCGGGGCCTCCGTCCAGGCGATGTTCGCGAGCCAGTGTCAGGTGCATCGCGCCGGGGGAGATATCTGGGGCGTGCTGGAACTCGTAGTGCGACCAAGCAACCTCCTGGGAGCCCGTGAGCGATACATGCGAGTGCGCCGTCTCGGCTCCACATGCGCACGACAAAGACTGCGACTCCCTGACCCCTCTCTGTGTGCTTTGATCGTAAGAGCGTGGGTAGTACAACACCCGGAATGCAGGGAAGACATAGGAGCCTTCCGGCTGTCGGTGCCAGACGAAGTCGATGTGGATGGACACAAAGTCGCGGGCCGCTCGGTCTTCGAGCTTAAGGACGTGAAAATGCGTACGTTCATGTGCACGCGGTTGCGCAGGCGAGTCGTACGTCAGTCGGTATCCCTGTCTGAAGAGGACCGAGGAGCACCACGGGTACGGCGCGAGTTTCAGACATGTCCACGCCGTCGGGGAGCAAGCCCATGCGACCCGACCGCCTGCGCTGTGCCCGGGAGCATGTGCGAGCGAGAGCTGGACGCAAAGCTCCATCACGGTGAAGAACGACAGACATGCACCGATGTCGTCCGGGTCGAGCGCGAACGTCCGCGCAGTAAACGCGCAGTGTGCGAAGCCTTCGCGGCAGGTGCCTACGAGCAGCCCGGGCGTGCCCGGGTTCGCGGAGACGCAGAGCGGGAGCGCGATGAGCCGGCCACTCCCGTCTTGACATGGAAGGATCGCGCAGAAGTCATAGGCGGAGCCGCCCTTTGCGTCCTGGGTGCAGTCGCGCGCGGGGCATCCGACGAATGCGGGGTAACCCTCCAGGTGTCGTGCATGAGCAGCGTAGAAGCGCGTACGGATGCCGTGCGGGGTCAGCGCATAGTGCAACCCTGGCAAAGGGGTCGTGAAGGGCAGCCCGAGGCGCGAGGCGAAGTCCTCGTCCGAAACGGGGGCGATGTCTGCGGCGTGCTCAAAGTCTGCAGGCGAACGCGCAAGGAGGCCCCAGCCGCCGCACGGGAGCGTAGACGTACGCGTAAGCGGACCGCGCCAGGCAAGGATGCTCTGGTCTGGGATATTGCGCAGGATCTCCTCCTGCAGCCTGAGGAACGCGCGTCGGCCCTCGCCGTATATCGTCGGAAGTCTGACGTCGAAAAGGCCCATAAGCGCGTACGCCTCGTCCTCCGGACGTGTGGTCGTGCGCGTCGCGACCCAGGACATGCGTCGCGCCACGCTGACGGTATCGAGCGTGGCCTCGCCGGTGAGCACGGCGCGGTCGATGCCGGTGATTCGCTCCAGGGCAAACGCAAGCGAGGTCTTCGTGCCGAACGCGTTCCAGCGCTGCGTGAGGAAGACCACAACGGCCGGAGCGAGGAGCTCCTGCAGCGTCCACCCCCGGGTGTGCCACCGGCTGCATGCAAACTGGGAACTCTCAGCGAGGACGTCGTCGTCGTCCTGGACGTCGGACAAGTACGCGTAGCACACGCTTGCCATGCGGTACCACTCGAACATGGAGTTGATCGCCTCGGAGAGCTCCGCGCTGCTCGACTGATCGATGCAGCACGAGTCGATCCAGATGAGCGCGTACCCGTCCTTGCGCGCCGCCGCGCATGCACCACGGATCTTGTGGGACACGGCCACGTCGTCCAGGAGAACCACGTCCTGCGAGTCCTGGGAGGAGTCCTGGTCGTGCCCTGCCTGGATCTTGAGGAGGCTTTGGTACGATTGCTCGCCGTCGGGGGCCCAGGTGTGCGAGAGGATGGCATACCGCACGTCAGACGGATCGTTGATCCACACGAACGCCCCCGTGTGCGTGTCGAGCAACCGCATACTACCGTGAACATGGTGTAAGCTGAGGGGTCTGCAGAACTATGGCGTTTATGCAGCACCCACCTATCGTTTAATGTCCACAATGATAGCTAGTCATAGCATTGTTCCCATGAGCGCCGTCCGCACCGGCGAGTGAATATGGGGGTAGGTTGGGTGAGCTCTGTGGCCTTTGGGATGGTGGTGGTGACTCATTGACTCGTCGGGGAGAAGAGGCGCAGGAAGACGACTGTCATACGTCCCCGGATACAATGTCCCCATGCAGGGGCCTACTAAACGGATACGTACTTATGCACGTCCCTCTGGACAGCCTCGGCGTGCGCCCTGGCAGATTGACACATGGTGGGAAATCGGTACGAGCAGCGTCTGCAAAAGGCGGTCAGTTAATTCGCGAGCGCTGAGCACTGCAGTACCTCAGCAATTGTGGCCCCTTCGACCCCGCGAGCGTGTTCCTTGTCGGGTCGATCTCTATCCGCTGTGTAGTACTCGCTTGTATGTCCATCTAGATATCTCCAATGTATCCTGCAGAACGTGTTACTAGTGCTAGCTAGCTGAACAGATACTGCCAACGTCCCAGCCCTCTAAGGCACATGTATCAGCTTGCGACATGGAACCAATCTGGGCACACCAGTACTCACAATCAAGTTGCAGTCGTTCGCAAGGCCCCCAGGCCGCTATCCTTCACGCAGAGAAGCCAGTATCTGCAGACGGACACACTGGAAGCAACAACGGATGATATACGCAACGGATATGGATAGCTATGCACAGGGGGGGACTCGACGTGATGGCGGAACGTAACTATACCAGGAGGAATGGATGGATGGATAACGAGGATGGGTGAGGTGATAATGGTCGGAATCGATTCGCGATATGTAAATCAAAGCTCGAAAACGCGGACGTGAACAAGGATATGTGCACGGCGGTAGTCAGTGAGAACACAGTGCTGAGAGGCGATGTTGCAGGGGAAGGGGGAAGGGGTCGATGGGGATAACGCTAGGCATAAATCATAAATGACGGGGCATAGAGAATCTGTACTGGGCGACTCGGACGGCCACGGGGACGTCCGGTCGGTATGTGTATATGCGTATGTATGCTGGAGTCCAGATGACGAGGCGGCCAATGCGGGGACGTGTCGAATATATGTACGGGCATGAGAAGCAGCGGGGGGATGACAACTGGCGAGAGCGGGACTTGGATCTTCTACGCGGAGCCCGGGAACGATGTCCGTGAAATCAGAACCGCCCCCCGGTCGGGACACGGGGAGCGGTCACTGAGCGAGGGCGGCCAATCCCGCTCGTCGTTCCTGTGCTCGCCGTGCGCGCGAGCCCAGATGCCGACGGCCCAGGAAGCCGCGACGCCGGTCGCGGCAGCGTCGACCCCGCGCCCGAGCCTGGCGCACCAATACGGGAGGGCGGCCGCAGTCCGCTAGCACCAACGGCTGACCTAAGAACAGCCGCGCTCGCCGACGCAGCTCGAGAGATACTAGAGGGCGCCTTGACTTGCCTCGCAGGAACTGCAGTCGCACTGCGCGGCACACTGCGCTCCTTGGACGGCAGAGCCGGGCGCTGGATTCCCGCCGCTGCGAACCGAGATCCGTCTTGGGGACGGGTGGCGCGAGAGGCGGAGCTGCCGGCCGAGCTCGAGCTCGAAGTCGACGTCGACGTGTTGTGCGAAGATCCCTGGGGCGGAAGCCCGATCACCACGCCTGCAGCGAGCATGCTCGCGGGCGGACGTTGCACACCGCGGTAGTTGGGGCGCGGATGCTGAGGCTGAGGCGCCGAAATTGTCGCAGAGGCGGCAACAGCAGGACTTGCGGCGGCCATGGGAGAAGACCTCTTGGCGGCAGGGTCAAGCTTCTCAACGGGTTGCCTGGCGGGTATGGGATCTAATGTCTCAGCGGCCGGCGGAGTGCTGTATATCCGGCCGGTCATCTTGAAAGTCTTCTTCATGATGCGCAGCGCTGGAACGGGAGGCGGCAATGGCTCCAGCTCCATCATAAGAGATGGCTCGTCAGGAGACACGGGCGAGGTCGGTGGCGAGGGTGGCATCGCGACATGCTCTGCCAATATGCGTGGCGAATCGACTGGTGAAGAGTCAGCGCGTGAACAAGGTATATGATACAATGGAGCTTACATCGTGGGGTCGATGGTGGTGGAGACATAGGTAGCGGTACCTGCATGGCAGTCGTAACAGGAGAGTTCGCCACGACCACCTCGATGGCAACCTTCGGTGGACTGAAGACACGTCGAGCTTCCTCCATTGGTTGCTCCTCAACAGAAGCAAGTCTGCTCTTGATGTTCTTTGTGGCGGGGACGCAATTCTCCTCATCGAAGTCGAACATTGTGTCATCACCTCCAGCCCAGAACGAGTCCTGCGCGTTGCCCAGGAAAGAGATCTTGTCGTTCAGCAGATCAAACGACATATCGTCGGACTGCATGTGGAGGTGGAAGGATGAATGCAGGTCGACTGAGGTCCGGCGAGGATCGTCCGGAGAGAGCTGGGTAAGTGCCGATGTGGGACGCAGCCTGGACTGGCTCGTCGCAGGCGTCTCGCTAGGCTCTTCATTGTGCTCGAAGTGGAAGTCAGGTACGCTTGGCGTCTCGGGGGCGCATATAGTGATTTCGGGGAACGGAGACGGAACGCGGCCGTCCTCGGAGACCTCCTTCCGGGACAAAGGAGATTGCTCGGCGGTGGTTGCGGCGTCTTCAGCGATGCTCAAAGCAGAAAAGGTGATGGAGTTGATGACTTCTGCGAACGGGGATCCTTGCGGAGCAGCGAGCAGCGCCCGGAGTGGTTGCTCCTTGGGAGACAGAGAGGTCGTAGCGGCAAACGCGGGGGCCTGGAGCGGTCGGCGAGAATCTTGCAGGGGTCTCGGGGTGTCCTCCACGTTCAAATCAGCCAGAGGCGTCCGCGGATGGACTAAGGCAGCAACCAAGCCCTCTCCCTCATTCTCAGACTGCTCCTCGTCCGCATCGCTACCGTCGTGCACCGTGTCGTCCCATAGCATACCCTGGACTGGCGTGTCACCAAAGTCGATCAACTGACCCTTGGGGGTATGCGGCCGCGCGTCCTGGGCTTTGGGAGCAGCATACATGCGGTTGAAGAACATGGTGACGTCGCCGGCCGAGAAGTCATTCTCCTTGTCGGAAGCGCCTAGTTCGGGCGAGGAGTCGCGGCGTGGGGTGGAGGGCGACTGCTGGAGAGGATCGAAGAGGTACAAGACACTGTTGCGTGGCTTGGCCATGGTCGTCGTGCGCAGTGTGAGTTGTCGTGAGAGTCGTGAGGAGAGAGAGCAGAAGGAGGACGAAGAGCGGAAGAAAGAGGCGAGGAGGTGGTGGACGTCGACTTGAACGATCCTCTTTAGCCGAGCAGGCGTAGGCGCCTATCACGCCGTGGCTCATGTGTGGGATCACGTGAGCGCGACGCGCCTCGGCCCGCAAGATCCCGGCCTCCTCAACCGTGCGCGTGCGGGCCTGCGAGCTGCATCGCAACGTTGGACTTGACCACGATGCAGGTTGAGACGAACGCACACGCCTCTCCGCATATCCAGCTCGCAAAATCGCTTCTAGCGTCTGTGCACTGTTGCGCCTACTCGATCAGCTTGCATTCGACGTCGTTAAAACCGTCCGGGGAATCATCAACTTATACTCCCCCGTAGGCCGGCTGCCACCTGAGCTACTCCTCACAATCTTTGAGAATGTGCCTCGACGGTGGTCAAGCAATTCGAGAGCTATCCCTATCGACTTCACATTCGAGAACATGTGGAAAGTCGAAGATCTATGTCCACTTACTGCCGTCTGCCGTCGATGGCGCGACCTGGCGTTGGCCACACCGTCGCTATGGTCGACTTTCTTATCGGACGAAGCTCTCCACGAATGACCTCGGAACGTCGCGTTGTACAAGCCCTACGTTCACCGATGCACCCATGGTCCTCTTCACGTCATCCTTCGTGATATCAGGGACCGCAATGCCAATGAGATACTGACGAGGCTTGAAGGTGTGCTTGAGCGTGTACGGGAACTTTATGTGGAGGGCTCGGAATCTATGCGCTCTAATGCGCTCTTGGCACTCCCATTTCTACCTAATCTCGAACGCTGCGCGTGGATACAATACGCCATGGATACTCCAGGCTCAAACCCCTACAAATTCTGCGACACGCCTCGGCTCCGCACCCTAGAACTTCGCTGCCTTCCATGCATCCCCTCAAATTTATATCCGGCACTGACATATCTCTCAATCATAGGCCCGTTTCCGCAAGGCGACTTCAGCCAGCTTCTGCATCTCCTCTCATCGACACCCCAGCTCCAAGTTCTGATACTCGGATATCTGCACGAATGGGGGGCTCGCTCTCAAACACCTCGCGTGAACCTTTCGCACCTCCGCAAACTCGAGATGAAGCATATAGACGACGTCGGAGAGGACGGGCGCATCCAAGAGTTCAGGATCGCACTGTTATCCTCTCTGACGATCCCAGCCTCATGCGCAGTCGAACTCGGTTTCATGCTCCCTCAAGATGTACTCCCCTCTGTAAGGCTACTTCCACAGATATGCAATGCCACGCGCCTCAGCGTCGGCCTACTCTTCAATTACCATGTCAGCCTACAGTTGTCCACCGAGGACAGCACCGTAACGGTGTCTCTTGCGGTAGAGTCTCTCCGCCTCCCAGGTCATCAAGGGATAGCGCTTTCCTTGCGCGCCGCCCTCCCCGCACCCGACTTTGCATCTGTCCGCAAGCTGTCAATCGACGGCATGTTTCTGCACCATCTCTGCGGCCCACGCTCCCACTCCATCCTATGCGCGTTCCCGCGCCTCACCTTGCTGCGAGTCGCACCCAGGAGCGGGCCGTCCGATTCCTTGGGTCTGGTCTCGCAGAACCTGGCGTCTATGCTTGAGGCGCTGCAAGTCGACGCCGATGGAGCGCAGACCGCCGCAGCCGTAGGGCCGGTGACGTGCCCGGAGCTCGCGCGGCTGTGGGTCGACTGGCCCCGCGTGCGCGAGGACGAGGACGACAGCTGCAAGCAGGTGTACGACAGACCCCCGCAGGCCGTCATGGACAGTTTCCGGGAGCTGGCCAACGCCCGTGCGGCACGGGGACACCCGTTCGAGCGGGTGTTCGTCGCACATCCGCGGCAGGAGCCAATGTTGGGCGCGGTGGCGTACACTGTGGACGAATACGACGGTGCCGTCACCCGCATGCTCAAATCTACGGTGCTAGCGATGGACGATCATATGGGTGCTAGGTTGCTCGCACAGGAGTTCGCGAGAGAGTGGGATCGGATCGAATGAGGGCGGAGAGGTGCGAGCACCGGTGTTTCTTCTGTGCTCTGTGTCTATCTCATGGACATGTCCTTCCAACAGGATGAGTTGCATGTGCCCGTCAGACGTGCAACCCCGAGTATCGAGGATCACCCCTGGTGATGACTCATTTCATCCCGGTGTATAATCTCATGTTACGTAGACCTTACCGCAGAAAATCGCCGAGAACCTGCGACCGCCGCTGCTCCTCCCAGAACGGGTACCATGGCTCGAGTCCTCGAACATGACCCACGTCGAGTTCGGTATATTGGCTGCGAACGGCTTGGTGACCCAGTCATGTGCGATGTCGTAGCGGCCGTTGTGTTGTGCTAGTACCATTGATTAGTTGACCAGTCTTACCATGATAGCCTGCGAAATCAGTGACCAGTGCAACGAGTCGGAGGGCCAAGAGAGCATTGTCGGATTTCCAGGTTGTTTCTAAGCGATGAATGTTCCCGCTCGGGATGTGTCGAAATCAGTTACTGATATACCCTGCTGCAGGTATTACCTTGGTTCGATTACGAAGCGGTCATGTCGACTACTTGCATGGGTCACATTTGACTCTTTGAGGGTAGAAGTTGGGTGAGTAGCGGCGGCGCATGATGATGATGATGAATGACAGCTATCTGGTGCCAGCAAAGCACTTTTTTGGTTCCCGATGAGCGGGAGGATAGTGACTCGATTGAAATAGCTACATGGATATAATCTACTCCCATCGCCCTGACGTAAAGCAGTTTGAGTACAATCGACGTCGGATTCACATTTGAATTTCCCCCTCAGGACGTAATGCGATCTTATGACTTGCCAAAGACTGTTTCCCTAATCGCCGAGCAGCCCGTCCGAATTGAAGCGCGAGCGCGAGCTGTCACCTTCCTTACACGTCTCCTTTCAATGCGACCAAGTCGGGCCGCGACCCCAACGTCGTCGAGCCAGACGCCGAAGTAAAGCCGCCGCGCTTCGACCCCGCCTCGCCCGCGGTCGACGGGAAGGACGTCGACGTCCCATGCTGGGCGTTGTCGAACTGGATCGAGGTCTCGGGCGCGCGCGACGTGCTGTCGGTCGCGCGGCCGATCGCGACTCGCAGGATGATCACCTCTGGGCTGATGCACTGCAACGGCGGGGTCAACCTACAAGCATGCGTCCCCAGCGCGCCGTACACTCCGGATGGGGGGCGGAGGAGGCGGCGGCGGCGGAGAGATGACGCACCATTATTTGACTAAGCACCGGCAGGACGAGGTTCTGGACGTTGCTGTCGCGGGCGTACGTGATGATGAAGAGCAGGCCGACGGCCGCGTACGGCGTCGCGGACTCGAGCAGCATCGCGGCGATAGAGATGTACGTGCGGCCGTGCTCTCCGCCGATTGCGCGTCGCGCGCTGTAGCTCATGTACAGCAGGCGTACGACCAGCAGCAGCGTGAGCATCACGTTGAGTGCGATTGAGATGGAGAAGTATGGGAGCGAGAACTGGACGGTGACGGTCGTCCAGAGGCTCGCGTCCGGGCGGGAGGACTGGAAGAGCGTCATGATGGACATGGCTACGCGAGGAGGGATGGTTAGAGATGTTGGCATAGGTTTTGAGATAGGGCGAGGGGCGGTCTTACCGGTAGAGCCGAGGTACACGAGGAATGGGAATGCGATAATCCAGAGCGAATTCCACACTACATATGTTCTCCAAAGCTGGGAAAATCGTGTGAGCGTGTCGAGCATGACGAACTGTACAGTTGTCGGCGTACTAGTAGACCGTCCGCGAGGAAGTTTGCGATGATGTAGGAGGCGTTCCCCGTGGTGTTGTTGGTGTTGTTGTAGTTGGCGAAGAACCACGCGTTGGGACCGCCGGGGAACGCGCGATTGTCGATAAACATGAGCTGCGTCATCTTCGTGTTACACGCCAGGTTGACCGTGCCCATGAGGAACAGCAGGAACACGTAGCCCAGGAGGAACCAGGATCGCAGACGGCCATTGCTTCGGTGCCGTGCAGAGCCGCCGCGTATGGGGGTAATCCGATAGACGCACTCGGCGAACACCGCGACGTGCACCCCTGGATAGTCGTGTCAGTGCGTGCGCTCGGTTCATACGAGGGTGGAGAGACGAATACAAACCGTAAGCGACACCACCGAGCACGGCACCTACCAAGTTGGACCGTTCGAGCCAGAGGTCAGAAGGACTTTCGCCGGGTGGGGCGTAGGGATTGGTGGACATCGCGTGTGGAACGACGGGGTCGCCGGTGGTGGGCGTGGGCGACACTTATAAGCTTTGCACGGGGTGCCGTATGGGCTGCCGCTGGGCGAGCAGGATCGATCGTGCGGCGGGCGATGAAGTTGGCTACAGCACTGGCAATTCAGTGGTGCCTTCCGATCAGAGTGCGGACACGGCGTACGCACACGTGTTGCAATGGCATATCAGCCTGAGTCCGAACAGCCCTGTCCGCGGTGTCAGAGGAAGCAGTTTGGACCGTCGCCGTCACCAAGTGGGAAGACACAGTCATTGCCAGTGACAGATGGGCGTCGACTCGGAGAACGCGCGGGAGAGATTGGAAGGCCACGGAGGCTACCGACATGACTCCGGGGCGGGCTCCAGACGACAGCCGTGAAAGCAGATAAGGCTGCGTTCGCCCATGGTATGGGAGCGGAGGGCCAGGAACCTTGATGGCATTGATATTGTTGAACGAGCGTTCAAGCTGCCGATATCGTAGTGGCTGTGCCCCTCGAGGCACCGGCACCTCCCCAGAACGGCGATTTCCATTGTGGCGTAAGTTGGAGTTGAACTTCGTTCAGTACGACGTCGGTCCAGAGCCGCCTTCGCGGGCCTGCTCGCCGTTGCGGCGTCGGGACCAATTGGCCTGCGCTGGTAAGTATGAACGTTAACAGCTCAAAATTCTCACGTCATGACACGCATGAGACTGGAGCTCCCGCTGCCCCGTGCACTGGCACGGTCGATGAGGGTCACTGGCATCCTGACTGCTGGAATCGCTTGCCGGTGACTTTTGATTCACGTTGCCAGCGGGCATTGCGCTCATTCACTTCAGCACAAAGCAGCGCCAGAAACCTTGTACCGCCGCCCAACAGCATGCGGACGCATGATGCATCATACAACCTGGAAACTTACTGTGTTAGCGGTAGCATGACAGCGCGCAGTACGATATATGTTTCATTGGTAGTATGTTTGGCTCGACCAAGTTCCGCCTCGTGGATCCGACTCGCTCCTTCAAAGACAGCGCCGGTGTGTTGCGCTCCTGCCGAAAGCCTGAGGTAGTATTGCTCGATCACATCGTCGGCACTGTACATGCGGCGGCGCCGTTCGCATACAAGTAGGAGTACCTCACCTTTGCTCTGAGCTACGAGCCATGGTGGTGTCGCCGTACTAGAAGGACTGAAGAATCTGATAGCGTCAATTGCAAAATATGTTGTTGCCGATACCATTAATGAGTGTTATCACTCAACGGCCGCTCTCAAGATCTCAACGCCGGAGTTGTGGGGTTAGTAACCACATCCTCGATACTTTGGAAATGTGACGTATGTAGGCATAGCAAAATTGAAGCTCCTACGAGGGAGAACGCACAGCCTTTGGTGAGTCAAGTAGCCATGATTTGAATCTCATCCGAGTACGCCCCCCTACTGGAACATAACCGATTTCTGTCATACAGGGCACTCTGGTGCAACCACATTTATTCTCCATGATACCATCATGCTACTATTCGTCATCGATACGCTCTGAAATCTACCCGCACATCCTACCACCATTTGTTCGCTACTAAGACGCCGCAACGTCTATTCGGGCCATGAGCGACCATACAAGTTTAGTGCGCGGGCGTGCAATCTTACCGCTCAGAAACAGGTGTCGGGCGAGCCGCCCTCGATGTCCTGGTTCGGGCAGCCGTCGACCTCGCGGGCTGTCATGGTCAGACGGGTCAGTCATGCCAGCGACGAGACAAGGGGGTCAGATGCCTTACCGTGGAAGCCGTCAACGACGGGGACCGCGTTCACGGCGAGGGTGAAGACGGAGAGGAAGAGGAAAAGGTTGAGGGTGAACTGCATGATGAATTGCGACTCGGTGTATGAGGTTTCAAGGAGGCCTGGGGGGATACCGACGTTCACGAGGGCTTTTATACTCCAGGGGTACGAGAATATCTTATAATTTCTTTGCTGTTCACCCGGACGGTGGTGAATCGGTGTTCACAGACACTCGTCTCGGAGCGAGTCCTTGCGAGCGCTGCACCGCTGGTATGGGACTTCTATCAGAACCATGGAGCGATGCATTCCCGGGACTGGCAAGGGTTCCAACAGATTCGGGCGCACTCACCGGCACTCATCCAACACGCACCCGGAGAACCATGATCGTTCGATATCCAGCCTGCCGTGAACTGTGAATTCGAGTGTCCGCTTTCGGCATGAATTTGCAGCTGTCAGAAGCACGGCAAGTGTGCGGGATAGCGTCGAGATATCCTTTCAGGCCAGACAAAAGCGTGTTCGGCTCTGCAGCCGTGCTGCCCCGAGGAAGCGGCGGTTTGCCAGAGACAGAGACCAGACAGAGGCAACGGGAGGCCCACTAGTGTGGTGTGGAGGGCGAGTTGGAGGACGTCCGGAGGCGACCAATTGGCTTAGGCATCGTAGACGCTCGTGCGGCGCGGCCGTCTGGGACTAAGCACTTAGTACAGCTGCCAACTTGTTATCGATTGGGCCGCATCGTGACCACGAAGAGTATTCTGCACAACTCTGTGAGTGCACCATTGACAGCGACGCGTGTGATCGTTCTAGCTCACCTTGATCATGCACCACGGCGCAGTATCGCGTTCACTCAAAGTAAAGCCGCCGGCTGCAGTCGTCCGGGCCGTGCCGAAACTGTGTTGTGGTGTGTTTACTCCTCCAAAATACGAGGCGCCCTGAAATATTGCGGTCCTCCTGGTTCCTCGGTAATGAACTTCGCATGTTCCTCCCTCACCCTCACTTGCAACAGACCGACAATCCAGTGTATCATCCCTGTCGTGTGGCATCGCGCTCCCACTCGACGTCAGGAGCCATATGGTAACGCGCGGCGAAGCCTGATACGGAGTCCGATACGTGTTCGGTAGTCTAATTGGTATGCGCCATCTCTGAGCTCCCATCTTGCCCTCTCACAGCTGGAGGGTTAGTCAAATTCAGGTATTCCATCCGACCATGCTCGGAGATCGGGATGCAGATCTTCGATGGTACATCGGCCCCTGTGTACATATATGGTTTATGACATCTCAATCTTCGAACACGCAGCACTGCCAAATCAATTCGAAGTTCAATTGCGGTGGTCTAGACCACCAGTTACAAGCCTTCGATGCATTGGAAGCGACAAGGGCCAGATATCAGGCTGCTGCATCTGTCCACTCTGACGCGCGCCGGCGGCTGCAGCACAACTTCGCAAGTTGTATGCCCGCCTCTGGAGCACGAAGCGGAGAGAGCGAAGCAAATCAGCTCGAGAAGCTGTTGCACGCGCATGCGCGCTGTTCGAAGCCGTGGCATGTGAGCTCTCCAGGGGGCATATTCCTGCCCGCACCGCGGGGCTCTCTCCTCTGCCAAGGACAGAGACGTCTGGCGTGCAGTTGCTCTCCTGTAGCATACCTCCGCTCGCACCCAGCGACCCCCCCAAACGATGGAAGGCACTGTAGAGTTCAACGTCGATGGCATCGACACGCCATGCAAGACGTGGTACAAGGTCTTCGGCGACCTTAAGTCCCGCCGCCCGCTCGTCGCGCTCCACGGCGGCCCGGGTGTCACCCACAACTACCTCCTCTCCCTCGCCGACCTCGTCGGCACCCACGCCATCCCCGTCGTGCTCTACGACCAGCTCGGGAACGGCAACTCGACCCATCTCCAGGACAAGATGGGCGACACATCTTTCTGGACGGAGAAGCTGTTCATCGCTCAGCTCGAGGGTCTGCTCGACCATCTCGGCATCCGGGACGATTTCGACCTGCTCGGCCACTCGTGGGGCGGGATGCTGGGCGCGCGCTTCGCCACCACCCATCCGCCAGGTCTGAAGAGCCTCATCCTCTCCGATTCACCTGCGAGCATGGAGTTGTGGGTGGAGGCTGCGAATAAGCTGCGTGCACAGCTGCCACAGGACGTCCAGGTATATGAACACCGCTTTTTCTGGCCGGCGGGCGTGCGCTGACAGAGTCGCAGGACACGCTGGACAAGCACGAAGCTGCCGGAACGACTGATTCCGAGGAGTACCAGGGCGCGGTCATGTTCTTCTATTCGCGCCACCTGTGCAGGCTCGACCCGATGCCGCAGGACGTGCAGGACGTGTTCCAGTGGCTTCAGAAGGACCCGACTGTTTACATGACTATGTGTGCTTCTTCCCATCCCCTGCACATCGGCTTTTCTGACTTGCGAATGCAGGAACGGCCCGTCCGAGTTTCACGTCACGGGCTCACTGAAGGATTGGTCTATCATCGACGACATCCATCTCATCAACGTCCCGACCCTCCTGCTGAATGGGCGCTACGACGAGGCGCAAGACAGCGTGGTCGTGCCGTACTTCCGCGGGATCCAGAAGGTCAAGTGGTTCACATTCGCCGAGTCCAGCCACATGCCGCAGTACGAGGAGCGGGAGAAGTATGTACAGCTCGTCGGGGAATTCTTGACGCAGGGCCTGTAAGGCCGTGGGAGCCGGTACGGATGCTCGCGATACTCACTCAATCTTCTGAGATTCATTCATTTCATGTACGAGAATGGAAGTATGCATACATATTACGCCTTCTCTTTCGAGGTACTCTGCTTGATGAACACAAACATCTCAAACGACCCCGTCGACGGGGGCGGCGCTCCTATCGGTCCGGATCCAGCAATACTGTATCCGAGTGATTTGTATATCTTGACCTGTTGAGGCACTGCAAGTCAGTGCATGCATTCGAGGCCCGCGGGCCCTCGGAAGCACTCGAAACGGCGATGCGCGACGTACGTTTGTGGCACCTACTGTCTCCAAGACTGCCGGAACGCCAGCTGCGCGAGCCTACAGGCGCCGTCCCGGGCCGTTAGTGTGTCACCTGCAATAGCCAGGAAGATTGGTGCGTACCTTCCCTTCCGCATAGTTCATCAGCGCTGCTGCAGCGCCCTTGCGCTGGTGATCTGGGGAGACGCCGATCACCTGCAAGTGGTAGCCGGAGAGCTTTATGCCCGGACCCAGAGACCGTTCGACGAGGTCGTCGTACTGATTCAGGAACTGCATGCTCAATGAGTGTATGCACCTAGCAGCACTGGCGCCAGTGCTGCTCACCGTCGTCCACCAATCGCGATACTTGGGCGCGAGCTTCGCCATGATCTGGTTCCAGCCCGCGTTCCGCTGGGCCTCGCTGTGAAGACGGTCACGCTGTCAGCGGGGCACCGCCCTCCACCCGAGATGGTCAGAGCCCGCTCACGAGTCGAGGAACTTGTGCCCTGGGCCGAACCTAGCACACGGGCGGGCGCAAACGTGAGCAGGTGGGCGTATCGCCGCTCCCGCGCAGGAGATTAAGCGTACCAGAGAGCGACGCCGACAGGTCCCACGCCGTCCACCGCGACGACGTGTATCTCCCCTTCTCCCGCGGCGAGTGCGGCGGTGAGGTGGGCGTGGAGAAACGGCTCCTGTAGCGTTTTGTCTCCCCCGAGACCGCCGCTGAAATACTCTGGACAGGGTGGATCAGGATGAGTCGACTGGTGCGAGACAGCGCTGGGCCGCACACTGACCGTAGCCGAATGCTTCCGCTAGGATCTTCGTGTAGAGACTGAGTTCGTCCTCTGCGATGGCCGCGTCAGTGCGTTGTCTGCATATGCAGCGGCTAGCGTACTCGCCTGTCGGATTGGTGGCTTCGTACACATTGGTGGCCATGGCGCAGCTGCAAGCTGTAGTGGTCGCTGATCGTATCGTGAGTGGACCCTTGATAACGAGCCGGCTGCTGTACTCGAGGATGTTCGAGGGCCACGAGTCGCCGTCTGGAAGGCTTACCTAGTGGTTCAAGAGAGCTGGTCAAGATGAGTCCTTGACAGCTGATACATGATGCATGATGAACAGAAGCGCCGAGGGCGTATACTCTTCGATAACGTCACAGGCTTGCGTCGGGAGAACAGAACGAGACGTCGGAGGCAAACACCAAACCCTAAGTATATATATTACACACCTTCCCGGGAATTGTTACGTTATGTCCTCGGATTTGTATTGACACAGACGAATTCGAAGCCGTGATGCATGATACAATCGTGTGCGCGCGCGACTACAAGGGCTAGTCTGTGCGCAGCCATCCTCCTCAGAACCAGCGGCTCTCCAAGTCCACGGGGGTCGAGTGCTGGACCATATACAGGCCTGATACACGTTAGCGCTGTCACACGAAGAGCATCGGGTCACTGCGAGGACTCAAGTACTCACCTCCCACTGGCTTAGCCCGTCGGTCCTGCCAAAAGTCGACGCGGCACGCTGGAGCCGTGTGCGAACACACGAGCTCGAGCGCGGTGAAGGCACCTGAGGGGCAGTGAAATGCCTTCGACTGTTGGGAACCTGATGCGGGAAAGGGCAGCGTTGCCAGGAGTGTACGGCGTGCGGGAGCCCGAGCGAGGATGTCGCGGCCTCGGATGTCCTGTGCAAGTTCCCCCGAGTCCGCCAAGGTCCAGACATCGATTATGCTAGATGGCGCCAGGCTGACGTCGGGATGGAATCCGGCGGTTTCGACGGGAACCGAGAAGTTCAAGATGCAGCTTTCCATAGCGTAGTCGAGGTTGCGGAACTGGACGATTGTCGAGACCTTGGTGCTGACGGTCAGCGATGGTTCCGGCTCCATGAAAGTCCTCGAACTCACATTGTCTGAGATTAGGATGCGACGGTCGTCTGGATAGACCGTGCCAAATGTGGTAGCTCGGCCGCGCTCGTCCTCTCGCATGGTGCGAGACCCATCTGCGTTGTCGATTTGCAGGACAACCTGAGGGAAATTGATGATGGGCGGGAACGTCATGGTCGTGTTCCGAAGTATCTTGTCCAGGTACACGTAAGGGTTGGGCCTGAGCAGAAGCTCGTCGACTTGTGGCGGGCTGTTATGGACAGTGGCGGAAAGCCCGCTGACGAAGAGGATTACCGATAGTACCGTGGTCACCGCGACTCCGGCGACGCTCCACATGAGGATGTGGCCTACCCCTACTCGTGCTGCGTCTGGTACTGATCTGTAAGGTCTTTTAACGGCAGAAAGTAAGGGTGATGCGTACATGATTGCGCGTGGGGTTCTACAGCACCCTCCTTGCCATTCAACAAGGGCTCATGCAGAGTACGCTCCTCTGAGGAGCCCCTTCTGTAGAGAGGAACGTATTCGACTGGCGATGACATAGAGTTGCTGGAGGACGGCAAGGGCGAGCACTGAATAAGCGGGGTCGGTTGTCGTTAGGCGATACAGCGGCGTAGGCTGCTAGGTGTTCGCAGAGCGAACGAGCGGCGCAGCGTCTGCCGCTGCGGCTATGGATCGTGACGTCGATGTTCGTGACTGGTGCTAGGAACTTCGAAACGCTGCCTCGCGATCGTACAAAGTTTGCAGCACCGAATGGGGAGAAACGGGCATCGTGGCGCTTGGACGTCGAACTTTCGTTGACGGTGGACATGCGGCGTCGGGTGCGCATGCCCCGGCGGAATCCTGTAAGCCATGCCCAGGAATTATCGCCGATGAACGAGAAGCGTTGATAGGTACCCACCAGAGACAGCGGGAGACAGGGATTCCGTCCACCTAGCCTGGACCGTGCAGCGGGTTCGAGCGAGGAGAATGAATATTTTTAAAGAGCGCGCGCGCGCCGGTAAATCGGACGATGTAAATTGAATTTCCGAATGGTTGCCACACTGCTGCTCCGACTCGACTCACTCACTCATCGGACTCCTACCCTTGCACTCGCAAATCGCCGTGCTGTAAAATTCACGGGACACGAACGTCTGAAAAACGGACGGCGCGGTATGCAAATCTGAGCCACATGACAACTTCCCACTGAGCGCTGAGCGCTGAGCACCCAGTGACCTTTTCAAGGTTAGCATGCATGCTTCCCGAGTCGCCTCAAAAAATCTCCTGGCGTGGCTATTCACACAGATCACAGCGATTTTGACAACCAAGTAGCTGAGAACTCTCCGTGGCCTTTCCACTCTCAGGACACGCCACTCAGCTGACACAAGAATGGCGGATCGCGGCATCCCGCTGACGCAGGACACATGGGATCGCAATCTCAGGAGATGCGCTATACCGCGGTCGCCGGTAGCACGGCCCCAACCAACCGACAGCCCAGAACCCGACGCGCGTGGTCTGTGTAACACTCACCGCCACACCCCTAACAAACTTCCTCCCAATTCGCTCTCCCTGCGCTCGCTGTGCATCGTCCCTGAACATCGGCAGTACTCTGAGCGCGTTCACGTCGATGACGACCGCCGCCCTACGCACCCTCACAATTCTCCTCTTCGCGACCAGCTCTCTTGTGCTCTTCGCCTCGCATCTGATTTTCCAGCATGACGAGATCCGAATAGGTGCCCCGCAGAGGTACAGTGCGTGTATTAATTGAGCATCAGCGTCGAGGCAGCGGCTGATCTCCTTACAGGCTATCGTGGGGACGACTACCCCCGCACATGGCCTCTGCCTCCCCTCCGCACCGCCCGCCTCTCGCACGAGGACAGCTTCCACTACGCCCTCGACACCGAGCTCGGCATCGCAGAGTGGAACGCGACCTTACCCAGTGGCGGCGCCGTGCTCCGCCTCGGGCCCGACCGTCGTCCGTTCACGCTCTCGATGTTCCACCAGCTGCGGTGCCTGAACATCCTCCGCGACACCCTCGTCACGCTCTACCACGACCGGTCCGCGGGCATGGGGCCCGGGCGGACGCGTCTGGCGGAGCACTGCATGAACTACCTGCGTCAGACGGTCATCTGTAGGGCGGACCTGCGGCTGGAGAGTGTGCGCGCGGCCTCGGGCCCGCAGGTCACCGTGTCTGATATCACACACACGTGCAAGGACTGGACTGCTGTGTACGGGGCCGCCGAGGACAACTACGAGCGCTACCTCGTGGCAGTCGGGGAGAGGAACGGATAATGCAAATACGCTTAAACGGGGATTTATATACACATACACTTCGAAGGGTTCCTCACGCGTGTTCGTGTTCTCCATAGATGGGTGGCGTATACGCTGTAACGATGTTTGAGTGGCCAACCACACAGCACGCAGCGAGCTCGCACGCACCATATTCGGTCTCGCGGCTCCAAGAATCGTAGTTCTGCGCGACGAAGTCATAGATGGGCGCCCAGTCCTTGCACTCGTGCACCCCGAGCGTCCGCTCGACCTCGAAATCCTGCGTTTCGAAGTCCCCCGGCTCCAGCGCGAGATCCGGCGAGCATAGTATGCCTTGCCGCAGGTAGTTCAAACAGTGCTTCACGTGCGGGAAGGACGTCATGTTCGGCGTGAACGCTAGGTTGAGCATGCGCAGGCAGTGCAGCTCGTGGAACATCGTCACGACGAACGTGCGGTTCTCTGGGCCAAGACGCACGTAGCCGAAGCCGGGGCTCGTGAGCGAGAGCCATTCGGCGTCGGTCGCCGCACCGAGGGGCGAGTAGTGCACCGTCTCCTCCATGAGGAGGGAGATGCGTTGGGGCGCGTGCGGGAGCGGGAGGAGCTCGGGGTAGTCGTGCCCCCTGTATGCTGCCCAATATTGGTGACTTAGTGGGATGGCGGAGATGCGAGGCAGGGGGGCTCACAATAGTGGTCTTGAGACAATGACTTGGGGGCTAGCCCTGACGAGCGTCGCGACCACAAGACGACATGCAATAGGTTCAGGATACTAGCTGAGAGGAGCAGAAAGACTACGATCCTGTCGGACAACATACTGAGACGTGATTCCGAACACGGGTAGGGGAGGGGATGGCTGCTGACGGGACCGATCCCAGCTGCAGGCCGTTGCACGAACACTCTGTACTGCCCAATTCCTGCGAGCTCGAGGCCGCCGAGGGCCGCCGGTGATTGGACAGCATCTCTGTAGTATCAGTCTGCTCTTCGAACACTCGGGGATGTCAACTTAGATTCCGACGGAGAAGACCGTGCTGCACCGGCGCTGCTGGGAGCGTCCAACCTGGACAGGCCATTTAACCAGGTCTGGTAGTCCGCGCATGATACATGGCGATGTTTGCACACGTCCGATCATCACGCCGAGTCGAGACGAACTGCCTAGAACTAGAAGCTACCGAAAGGGTATTCAGATGTACGATGCAGAACCTTGCAGAACGGCAGAAGCCGATGCCCATGTGGACGAGGACGCTCACCGGTACATCGATTGGAAGCCGAACTCAATTGTCCCGCGCACTGGACCCTAGATAGAACCGGTCAGAGACGCTGGCGGTATGAAGCACATCGGCCCTCGTACCTGTAAGCGCATCCAATCCAATGCTCCTCCCCTCGCTGAACCCGCTCGCCGCTCTCTCGACCCTCCTGAGCGCCCTCCCCTTGCTGCACCGCCGCCCACCCACCATGCCCTCCGCCGCCGTGCCCGCTCAAGACGGCTTGATCCCCTTCCCCTATCAAGGCGAGACCTTCCAGACCTACTACAAGGTCTTCGGCAGCCTTGAGAACCGCACGCGCCCCCCGGTCATCGTGATCCACGGCGGCCCCGGTCTTTCGCACGACTACCTCCTCCCGCTCGCAGACCTCGCAGACCAGTCCTTCCCCGTCATCCTCTACGACCAGCTAGGGAACGCGCGTTCCACGCATCTCCCCGACAAGCCATCCACGTTCTGGACGATCGACCTCTTCCTCGACGAGCTCGACAACCTCCTCACGCACTTCGGAATCCAGGACGCGTACCATATTGTTGGACACTCGTGGGGCGGCATGATGGCGTCCGAGCTCGTCGTGCGCAGGCAGCCCCCTGGATTGAAGCGCCTTGTGATCACCGACTCCCCGGCGGATGTCTCGATGTGGGGCAAGTCGTTCATGGAGCTCCTGAGCAAGTTCCCGCAGGCGGTCAAAGATGCAATCGCGAAGGGCTTCGAGGATCGGGAGGCGTACTGGAACGCTCTTCTGGAGGTGTATGCAGTGCACGGCTGCAGGGCGAAGCCGTTCCCGAAGGACTTAGAGTACTCTCTGCTCCAGGTGTACGGCGAGGGCGCTGACCGGACTGTGGACGAAGCTCCGTGAGTCACAAATTCTGGAGAAGAGGGCGCACACTGACCATAGACGACAGTATTCTCACCAAGTGGACGGTCGTCGACCGTCTGCACCTCGTCCAAGTGCCGACGCTCGTGATCAACGGCCGCTACGACATCGCGCAGGACTGGGTCACCAAGCCGTTCGCAGACAACATTCCGAACGCGACGTGGGTCACGTTCGAGGACTCGAGCCACACGCCGTTCTGGGAGGAGCGGGAGCGGTACATGCGGGTTCTGAGCGAGTTTCTGCAGAAGTAGCGAGTGTTAGACAGGTCTTGTTTGCTTGAGATTGTACAGTATCCTGATACCGAACGTCAACAAGATAAGTATGAGACGTACTTGAGCCTCTCAAGCATGTTGGTGCATGGAATTCTGGGACGTGGCACGTCCGAGCAGCAATTGCGAGAGATCGGAATCGGACGGACCCCGAGCAGTACCTGGTGTCCTGGGTCCTGCTTCAAGTTTGCCAGCGCGCGCTTCTCTAGAGTCTGGCAGCCACGACTCTCCAGTACTACTGTATTCAGGCTTCTTGTTCAATGGCAACAACTTTGCGGACACCATAGATGCCTTACGGGATCCCACCAGGGTGTGCGTACTTGATAATGCGGCTCGCCAATGGTCAACAAAAATTCGATGTCCAAGCGCCATGATGCCCAATGACAGCCCATTCGGTCCTGCAAATGTACGATCACGAGGTTGCGTTCTGAATTTCCCCGCTGCGGCACAAGTCATAGTTGACGTGATGATTCACAGCCATGGTGTCGGCTTATGTGTGGAAGCTGCTCTTATCGTGCTCGTTCTGCGAGCCCTCAGAACACGCCGCCATAGTAATAGCAACTGTCCATACTCATCTACTGTTCATGATCACTCTCGCAGTCCTCCAACAACGTAGACGGGTCTCGCCATATGCGAGAAAAGGAGCATGGCTGAGCTTCCTCGCTCAACATGGTTCATCTGGACCACCGTCACATCCTGATCTCACACGCTGTCAGTACAACAACTTTCGTGGTGGCCAGAATCATCGCTGATCTTCGGGACCACGGTCTTGATGATAGTCCAGTTCCACAACCTCGATGACGCGATGAAAATTGCGACTCAACCATATTGTTGCCCGCCGAGACCGCCAAATTCCACCCCCACATCGACTTGGAACCATCCAGCGTAAAGTCAGGGGAGCTTCTGCAGGGTACACGGGGCCGCACCGTCTTCACTCGGGCCTCTGCACGCCGTACACTCCTTGCGACTTAACCATCTCCTACCTCGGGTTCGCAACAGTCGCAAGTAGTATTCCCGTGCTCCTCCCGAGCATTCACCACGTACGAGTTCGTGTGTTTGCGTACGGTCGCAATGTGCTGCGTTGACTTCCCGAGTTGCAGGACCGACGGCTTCGCCGGCGGGAGGTGAGTTCTCTGATGCGATGCATCCTGTGTGGCGGCATTAACGCATATCAGGTGTTTATATGTCGTCTGCACTCACTGGAATGTATCATTGCATCGCGGCGTCGTCTACTAGGATATCTTATCGGCAGTCTCGGGGGAGACAAGGCGCTGCAGGAGCCGTTCCTCTGCGCCCGCCTTGCCACCGCACTTGCCGCGAGAGAAGGCGAAATACACGTCGTCGTGATGAACGGTGCGGGCCCCGTTGGCGTCGCCCTCTGGTGCGCACCCTCGTGCCAGTGGCGACGCACTTGTCATCTCACGTTTGCGCACCTGTGTCACACAGGTTCAGCCCAGGGCACAGATTCCTCGACTTGTGAGCGGGCTTCCCGAGTTGCATCTCGGGCGGAGGGCAGTGCTGCGCTGACACTGTCTTCGCAGTGAGGGCCAGCCAGGGGGATGCAGGCTGGAACCAGATCATGGCGAAGCTCGCGCCCAAGTGTAGCGATTGGTGGCCGGCGGTGAGCAGCGCGCCCATCACGGTGCCGCAAGGTACTTGCGCTCATCGCGCACACACAGTCCCTGGGCGAGTACGACGACCTCGTCGAGCGGTCTCTGGGTTCGGGCGTGAAGCGCTCCGGCTCCCACCTGCAGGTGATCGGCGTCTCCCCAGACCACCTGGCACCAGCGCAAGGACGCTGCGGCGGCGCTGATGGAGTATGCCAAAGGGAAGGTACGCACCTAGTTTCCTGGCCATTGCCACAGGTGACATCTTGACGCACATCGACTGTAGACTCGCGCGGCTGGCGTTTTGGAGACCGCAAATACCGCGAATGTATGTCAAGCATCGCCGTTGCGTGCGCTTTTGCAGGCCCGCGGGCCTTGAATGCATGCAGCAACTTGCAGTGCCTCGACAGGTCAAGATATACAAGTCTCTCACGTACAGCGTTGCCGGGCCCGGATTGATAGGGTTGCCGCCCCCGTCGACGGGGTCATTTGAGATGTTCGCGTTCATCAAGCAAAGTACCTTGCACAAGAAGATGAGATGTGTGTGCAGATGTATATTTTCGTACATGAAACGAACGAGTCCCGGAATAATATCGAGCAATCATTGCGAGCACCACCCACGGCCTTACAGACCATGCAACAAGAAGTCCCCGACGAGCTGCATGTATGTCTCCCGCTCCTCCCACATTGGCATATCGCTGGACTCAGCGAACGTGTACCACCGGACCTTCTGCATCCCGTGGAAATACGGCACGACCACGCTGTCTTGCGCCTCGTCATAGCGCCCGTTCAGCAGGAGGGTCGGGACGCTGATGTGGTGTATGTTGTCCATGATAGACCAGTCCTTCAGCGAGCCCGTGACGTGAAACTCGGACGGGCCGATCCTGTGCGGGTGCGGGTCAGCAGACGATGTGCAGGAGAGGGTGAGCGGCGTACATTGTCTTATAGACAGTCCCGTCCTCGTCAAGCAACTGGAACACGTCCTGCACGTCCTGCGGCGTCGGGTCGAGCCTGCACAGGTGGCGCGAGTAGAAGATCATGACCGCGCCCTGGTACTCCTTGGAATCAGTTGTTCCGGCAGCCTCGTGCTTGTCCAGCGTGTCCTGCGACTCTGTCAGCACCCGCCCGCCGGCAAGCGAAACCGGTGTCCTACCTGGACGTCCTGTGGCAGCTGTGCACGCAGCTTATTCGCAGCCTCCATCCACAGCTCCATGCTCGCGGGTGCGCTAGAGAGGACGAGATTCTTCAGACCCGGTGGGTGGCTGGTGGCATAGCGTGCGCCCAGCATCCCTCCCCACGAGTGGCCGAGCAGGTCGAAGTTGTGCCGAATTCCCAGGTGGTCAAGAAGTCCTTCAAGCTGGGCGATGAACAGCTTCTCCGTCCAGAAAGATGTGTTGCCCATCTTGTCCCGGAGGTGGGTCGACTTTCCATTCCCAAGCTGGTCATAGAGCACGACGGGGATGTCGTAGGTGTCTGTGAGGTCGGCGAGGGAGAGGAGGTAGTTGTGCGGGATGCCCGGGCCGCCGTGGAGGACGACGAGCGGGCGGCGGGACTTGGGCTTGAGGTGGCCGAAGACCTTGTACCACGTCTTGCATGGCGTGTCGACGCCGTTGACTTTGAACTCTATGAAGCCTTCCATCGGTGGTGGGTCACTAGGTGTGAGCGGAAGATGTGGCGGGGGAGCAACTGTACGCTAGACGTCTCCGTCCTTGGCAGAGAGGCTACCGTGGGACGGGCAACATATATGCACGGGGGAACTCACACGCGCACCACGGCGTCGGACAGTGCACATGCGCGTGCGGCAATTGCTTCTTGAGCGGATTTGCCTCGTTTGTTCAACTTCGTGCCTCGGAGGGGCGCATACGACTTGCGAAGCTGTGCTGCGGCCGGCGCCCGTCTGCGTCACATTGGACAGATGCAGCGGGCGCCAGCACTCGTCGCTTCCGTTGCACTGAAGGCATGTAACGGGTGGACTAGGTTGTGGCGTCTGCAAGTACTTCGAACCGATTTGACGGTGCTGGGCGTTCGAACCCTGGGATTGAAGCGTTGCAGACCATATACGTACATGGAAGTCGAGGCTTCTACGTCCAGATCTCCGAGTAGTAGGCTCAGATGTGTCATGGAACCACGCCTGAATTTGACTAACGCTGTCATCCTGCCAGCTGTGACAGAGAGCACAATGTGAAAGACGAGAGACTACCAAACTCACGCTGAATGTATCAGGCCAGTGCAACTGTTTCCACATTGTCCGGCTCCCTGACGTCGAGGGGTGAGTGCAAGCAGAGCACGGCCAGAGCAATATCATGTGGTAGGCCATCGGTCTGCTGCAATGAAATGAAGCTGGTCAAGGCTGGTTACCGAATGACAGCAGTAAGTGACAGCAGAACGAAATCTTCCAGGGCGCCTGTTTCAGACGGGATAAACACTCAACAACACTAATACACTCCCGGCGCCACTGGCACTGAGTGTGCAATGTCTTTCCCTCTGTGCACTCCGATCGCCGCCTGTTTTGAGTCTTCGCCTTCGAGTCAAAGGGTGCCAACTGCACGGCCAAGGCCGCGCAGTTCAATGCTCCCCATTAACAAGTTAGAACAATCACACCTGCGGCTGCCATCGATTCTACGTTCACTCACGAGGTGACTGCCTCAGACAAAAATAGACAGAACACTAGTACTGCCTGAGACTCTTCGACTTCGTGATACGTTGCGATGCGCCGCTTCAGATTGCGAATCGCCAGCGACACAAGACTACGCACGATCGTCTATACTAATAGCTCGCCCAGGCTGAACCATCCCTTCCAAGTCCGACTTCTGCACCTCTCTAGTAACTAGCCTCGGTCACTGGCATAGGTCGCAGGGCACCAGTGCAGAACCTATGATACGTATGCCTCAGGCCCGGAAGGATATCTCGACGCTATTCATCACACTTGATCACACTTGCGGTGCGTCTGACAGTTTCCTCGACTCTGCCGGCAAAAATGCGCATTTTCTACCTTCTACACATGATTCCACCCGTGGTCACAGAACGTTCGTGGAAGGAGGGAGAGCGATCATAGTTTGTGAGATGCCACACGGCGGCGTTACACAAGAGCCGATGAGTGCCCCCAATCGGAACCTACTCCATTCCTGAAACGCATTGTTTCAAGGTTGTGATAGAAGTAGCAGAGTGGCACTCGCAAGGACTCGATCTGTGTCTGACGTCTGTGAACGCCAGCTCACCACCGTGCCGATAAAAGGACTAGGTGCTATCAAGCACATATTCTCGTGCTCGTGGGCTATAAAGGTCCTCTTGAACGTCAACCGTCATCGATACCTTTGGGCCTCCCTGTCGCCCCATACACCAATTCACAAGTCATCATGCAGCTCACCCTCAACTTCGTCCTCATTTTCTCTGTCTTCACCCTCGCCGTGAATGCGGTCCCTGACATCGACAGCATTATTCAGGGTAAGTCCAATTTCTTTTGTCCCGTCGCTGACATGTCTGACTTGCCTTACCATAATAGCCGGCTTGGCCGATGTCTGCTCGATAGAGGACTCGCCTGACACCTGTTTCTGAGTAGTAGGGTTCCACTTCACTTGCACCAATGTCTCTGGTCACTAATAGTCCAGATAAATATTGCAGCATTCCCGCCAATATGAGGAGGCCTTGAGTTATGATGTTGTAGTTTGTCTGTGTACCTAGGGTTCTGAACGGATCCGAAGAACGAGGCGATTTGTAGCTCGCTAATGTACAACATCTTCAATGAGTCAAGCCTGAGTCAAAAAGTCCCCCACGACGCGCATATACTTCTCCCGCTCCTCCCACATCGGCATGTGGCTGGACTCCGCGAACGTGAACCACTTGACCTTCTCGATGTCGCGGAAGAAGCCGACTTGCACGCTATCCTGCGCCTCGTCGTAGTGCCCGTTCAGCAAGAGCGTCGGGACGTTGATGAGATGGATGTCGTCGGCGACGGTCCAGTCCTTGAGCGGCCCCGTGACATGGAACTCGGACGGGCCGAACCTGCAGATAACTCCGAGTCAGCGCGAGACGCGCCGTGAGCGTGGAACGGCAATGGCGTACATAGTGTAGTAGACGGTCGGGTCCTTCTCGAGCGCCTTGAACGAGGCCAGTACCTCCTGCGGCATGGGGTCCAACCGGCACACGTGGCGGGAGTAGAAGATCTGCACTGCGTTCTGGTATTCTGCAGAATCGGTAGTTCCGTCCGCCTCGTGCTTGTCCAGCGTGTCCTGTAATCTCGTCAGTGCACATCTGCAAGGTAGGAGGGGGCTGTGGCCTACCTGGATGTCCTGCGGCAGCTGCGCGCGCAACGTATTCGCGGCCTCGATCCACAGCTTCATGCTCGTAAGCGAGTTCGAGAGGATGAGGTTCTTCAGCCCCGGGGGACGCGTAGCGGCGAATCGCGCGCCCATCATGCCGCCCCACGACTGCCCGAGCAGGTCGAAGTCGTCTTGGATCCCGAGCTGCTTCAGGAGGTTTTCCAGCTCGGCGATGAACAGCGCCTCTGTCCAGAATGCGGTATCGCCGTTCTTCTCCGGGAGATGGGTAGAGTTGCCATTTCCGAGCTGATCGTAGAGGACGACAGGGATGGAATGGGTATCAGCGAGGTCCGCAAGGGAGAGGAGGTAGTTGTGCGGGATGCCCGGGCCGCCGTGGAGCGCGACGAGCGGGCGGCGCGACTTGAGGTGGCCGAAGACCTTGTACCACGTCTTGCATGGCGTGTCGATGCCGTTGACTTTGAACTCCACGAAGCCTTCCATTGTTGAGTATGTGTCGGATGATGGCGTGAACGGAGACACAAGGAGAGCGAGAGAGTCCTGGGTACATATAAGATTAGGTACTGGCAAGGCACCCGATCGAAGGCGATAACCTCCACATTGATATTACAGACCAATTGAAATTCGCCGTCCACTGTGAGATTGCAAGTTACGTTGTTCCGAGGGGCGTAGCGCTTTCGGAGAGCGATCGGTGATCACATTGGACGCTGTGCACGCCATTTCGTGGAAAGCGGTGTATGAGACCGACCGCGTCCACGCATACAATGATGCACATTTGATGTCAGCCACATAATGATGTGCTCGAGACTCAGGAGTCGAACCTCCGAGGCAGGTTACTTAGACTTAAAGCCGAGAGCCGAGGTCAGATAGGAACGTATGGTGCAGAACGCCATAACTTACAACGTACAAGGCATGCCATAACCATGCATACAAGCTGGGCGTATAACTGTCAGCGAAAGCCACCAGCAATGAAATGCTAGCTCACCACAAATACAACTCGAGAAACAATTTCCCTTCACCACCACACGGCACCCTTCATGAGCCTCCTCCCCGTGCGCACCACCTGCGCGTTTAGTACCGTCCCGTCTTCAGCGAAATCCGCGCCGACCTCGACCACGCCTCCCGGATGGCGGATCCGGATCATACTCCCATCGCCGTCCTCACGCCGCGAATGCGCACGAAACACGATAGCGTGCGCGAGCGTGCCCTCCACGCCCGAAGCCACTCCTAGACACAGTCCGACGGTCATGGGGACGGCCTTGTGCAGAACGCCCATCGAGAATGCGTGAATAACGATGTCCGCGTCCTCCACGTTGGCGGCTCGCTCGCTCAAAACAGCGATCTTCGGCTGAGCCTTGACAGATGGGTCCAAGCCCATGCGTTTTGCGCCCGTCTGACGGATGCACTCGAGGGTGGCCTCGACGTCCGGGGAGGTGTAGTGCGTAGTGGTCAGCGTGTGACCGTCCAGCCCGAGGATATGGGCCAGGTCTTGCGACGAGATGAAGACAGTGGTGTTTGTGGCGTCCACGAGCGATGCTGGGATCTAGAAGGGCGGATCCGACAAAAAAAAGCAGTCAAGCATGTCTACCGCGTTTCCTGTGGGTAGAAGCTTGCCAGTGCGCGCGCCGGCGGGATTGACGAACTGCAGGAGTATACGCGACGCATTGCCGGGCACACCGGCCATCTCGACCTGAGGAGTATCGAGTACCGTGGCCGGCTCTTCGTCAGATGTGGAAAGGGGGAAGGTGGTGTCGATGATCTTGCTCGTGTTGGTGTTGTATGAGCGAACCGTGGCAAGTCCGTCGCCGTCATCGGATATTCTCGGCCTGCAGAGGCCCTCGTCGAGAGCAAAGACACCGATCATGCTGGAGAGGTTGCCGCAGTTGCCAGACAAGTCGAGGAGACCGTCGTCGATCCCGACTTGCACGAAGGCGTAGTCCACGTCCACTTCGGATACCCTGTCTGGGCTCGAGGGAGGGCCGACGACGCAGATCTTGGACAGACTCGAGACGCCGCCTCCCATGCCGTTCAACTGGCGGCGGTACTGGGGATCAGGAGAACCCATGATCCCTTGGAATATGGGCGTCCAATCCG
>MNAD01001285.1:0-10914 GCA_001895945.1 Trametes pubescens | reverse complement strand
TATTCGGAACCCGCGCGCCTAGTGCGGGCAGCCTTTCCACCTGCCCCACTATCCTACAAGTACGCCGAGCCTCAATAGAGCCCGGACCAGAGTACCTGAGGGACAAGGGGCTACGGATTGCGCCCCCCATACGTGAGTTTAACAATCATGCACCATGCATGTTCTTCTGTGTGTCTTGTATCTTGTAGTACGATGTCCGATGTTGATGTAATGCATATGCCACTTCGATTGTCCGTGATGAGTACTCGGGGCTTGTACATGTGGAGTGCTCGACCAGGTCTCTTGGGCTAGGCTGAACACGGGCATCCCCCCATGGGAGCGAGAGTGTGGGCGGCGGCCAGGGGGCAACCAGGCGAGCTTTCAGCGACATCATCCTCGCAAAGTTCGCGCTTGGACCCCGCACACCGATTTGATACTACTACTACATTTGCCGAGATAAGATAGCGATGCTCTATGCTTTCCCTTCATCTTGTCTTTACCGTCTTGCGATGCCGCTCCATTTCCACAATGGATTGTGGCGACTGTGCTCTTCCTCTCTTCTGTGCTTGAGCTTGAGCCGTCAGCAGGTCTCGCGCGTCCTGGATATTGTCGCTGCCCGGCACCTGATTCTCCTCCCTCCAAGCATCGGTTGCTTCCTCATTGACGCCCATAGCCGACTCCTCCGCTTTCGAGATATGCATGTCGATCATGAGTGCGGGGGGAAGATCTGGTAAGCAGTTTTCTGCGGTGATATGATGGATGTGTAGGTGGACGATTGCTTTATACTGTACCTATACGACCAAACCGGTGAGGGGTTTTGGTGTGACCGGCGGGACCAAAAGCAGCGCTGCCGCCATCGGCGGCGGGACCGCCTAGACACTATGACCGGCGAACACAAAGCGGCGTGGCGGCCCCTGTGGGGCCGCCAGCGTGCCCTAAGAACGGTGTGACCGGCGGAGGACCGCCGGACAAAGCGGCGGGGGGCCGCGGTGACCCAGGACGAGGTCCCGAAAGCGGCGCGGTGCAGGTCAATGTGACCTGTGACCCGCCGGATTGGTCATATAGCTACAGTACTTCCAGATTGTCACCCGGTTCATGTGTGGAATTTAGTAGTTATTGTTCTAAACGAGGTCCGAGCCGACGACGGGAGGAGCTAGAGAGGACGGTGCTTCAGTGGGAGAAGAACTCATATGTATTCAAGTTGCATAGCTAGGTACCTAGAGAGGACTGCATGGAATGAGCTTATGGACATACTGGGAGACAGAAGCTACGGAAGGACTTGTTGTGTTTCGCCGTCTCGTATGAGCGGCTATGCTCGGCCCGGTGTCTTTCCGTTTCAATTCCGCCTGCCGCCTCGTATATATACCGCGTAGATTACACGATGTACTTCACGTGTTTGCAACGAGACACTCCCGTTCGCCCCGTCTCCAGGCAAACCGCCCGCTGTGTACGCCCTCCTCGAGTCCCAAATTCTACAGGACTCACCGGTGCTTCAGTGGGAGAAGAACTGAAGCACCGGTTGGGGGGGACGAGCGGTATATGTGAGCACGTACACGAGGCGAACACGTGAGCGGGATTGTCTGAGATACAAGGGATAGGGCAAGGAGACATAAGCGCCTAAATGCGCGACTACCATAAAGGGAGAATGTATGACATACGGGTGCGCGAGCGTCCGTCGACACTTGCTATCCCACACTCCCCCTCAAGCGAGATGGAGTCCAAGGAGCGCGGCGAGCATTGCAAGACGCGGGCGCGCAAACGGCTTCGTGAGAATGTCAGCAACCATCTCGTTGGTCGGACAATACTCGAGGGCGAGTGTGCGGTCGGCAACGTGAGAATGGATGAAGTGATATCAAAGGTCGATGTGCTTCGTGCGTGGGTGGAAGACGTCAACATTACGGATGAGCTTGAGCGTGCTTTCGTTGTCACAGTAGAGGACCGTCGGACCGCGGGTGGGGGTAGTGAGCTCGGACAGAAGATGGCGCAGCCACAGGGCCTCGCGCGAAGCGTCGGAGGCGGCGATGTACTCAGCTTCGGTCGTGGACAGCGCAATGATAGGCTGCTTATGAGAGCGCCAGGCGACTGCACCGCCTGCGTATAGGAACGCATAGCCAGAGATTGAGTGCCGGTGTGCTTGTGAGCCCCAGTCCACGTCGGTGTATCCAACAAGTCTGTCCGGCGTCGAGCCAAACGTCAAGACATAGTTGCACGTGCCCTTGAGATAGCGCAGCACATGCTTCGCGGCTTCCCAATGAATAGTCACCGGGTCCGCCATGAAATGTTCGAGCGTGGAGGTCGCAAACAAGATGTCAGGACGCGTGGTCACGGCCGCGTACATGAGCGAACCGATCAGCTGTGCATACGGCCGGTTGCGCATTTCGGCACGCTCGTCGTTGTCGAGAGTGTAGTTGAAGAGGTTGGTGTGCGGGTCAAGTGGGACCGAGATGGGGTGTGCGTCGGTTATGTTGAAGCGAGAGAGCAGAGTGTCGATGTATGCAGTTTGCGAGAGAGAGACGGTGCGTGCGGAGCGGTTACGTCGAATCTCGTACCCAAGAAGCCAGCGAGCCTCTCCGAGGTCGACAATCTTGTAGTGCTGAGCAAGCTGAGCCTTGAGGCCGGCCATGAGAAGCTTGCCGTTCGTCACCAGGAAGCAATCATCGACGTGAATGACAATGATGATCACCACGTCTTGAATGATGAGATGGAAGACTCCTGGGTCGTACTCGCTGCGTGTGAGACCAATCTCGCTCATGAGAGCGCAGACGACACGGTACCAGAGGAGGCCGGCTTGCTTGAGGCCGTACAGTGCCTTCAAGAGTCGCCAGACGTGTCACTTCCTGCCAGGGACTTCAAAGCCGGGTGGTTGACGCATGTAGATTGTCTTGTCGAGTCGACTATTCAAGTACGCATTCTTGAAGTCGATCACATCTGTTTCCCAGCCGTGCTTGGCAGCGAGAGCGAGAACGAGTCAGAATGAGGACGCGTGAGCGGTTGGTGATGCGGTGAGAGTGTAGTCGATGCCGTAGACCTGCGAAAAGCCTCGCGCGCAGAGGCATGCCTTGTACTTGACAACCTCATTGCGCTCGTTGCGCTTCTTGCGTAAGGCCCAGATGGCGCCGACAATGTTGGCGTCCGGAGGTCATTCAACGAGCTCGTACGTCCCGAGCTGTTCGATCCATGTTAGCTCCTCTCGCATCGCTGCTGTCCACCGCTCCTTGTCAGACCCTGCCATCGCCTCATGGTAGGTCGGCTCATCGTCCGAACCCAAGGCAGCGAGTGCGAAAAGCGGAGAGTCAAAAGGAGTCGTGTCCTGCGTGGTGCCATCCTCAAGCTCCCCCTCATTCTCCATCTCCTCCCAGAACTCAGCTGCGAGCTGCGCATCCTCGCCAAGGATGGACAATGGGACACGCTGAGCTCCTTGACCGCCAGTTGTCCCGATGCCGGCCTGCAGATTGCGGACCCAGGCGGAGGGTTTGCGTTCGCACTTTGGACGGCTCTCTGTGATTGGTTCTGCCGGCTCCTTGGGCGCGTCTTGCTCAGCAACTATGGGCTTGAGCGACGTCTGCTCCTGAGGTGCTTTCAGCGAAGACACTGAAGGCGGTGTGATGGCGGTGGTCTTGGGAGTCTCAAGTTTCGGGGTGGATGGGGGTGACAGCGAAGATGAGGACGAACTGGAGGAGGTAGAAGGCGAGTCGGGCGTGTTCAGGACGCTGCCAGAAGTCAGCTCCCCCTCGGAATGTACACACATGTCTATGAGCACTTCTGCTGTTGGCTTTGGTGCTCGTCGAGCGATTGCGCTCGGTTATCTCCGGGCGATTCAATTACGATTAGATACGCGTTTATAAGTCTGGCTCCCGGAATTTGTACAGTACGCGTTTGCAACAAGACCTTTTCCCCCTCTCCCTCGTCGCTCTCCTGCCCCTCGCCGCTGGTCTCAAGCCAAGCGCGCCGACGCCGTCGCTCGAAGCGCCCGTCGACTTCACATCTGCGTCAGGCTCGAAGCGGACGTCTCGCTCAATGGAGACCGTGCGACACTCCGGCCAGTAGATCTTATGCCCTTTGCTCTCGAGGCTGTATCCAATCCACCGACCAGGCTTGGACTTCGGGTCGAGCTTGCCAACGTTCTGTTGCAGTATCCAGCACTTCGCCCCAAAGCGAGGAAGGTGCGAGAGGTCGGGCTTTTCACCAGTTGCAACCTCGTGCGGCGTTGTACCGGGTGTGTTCTTGCCAGACGTCCGGTTGCGTAGCCAGCAGGTGTGAAGGACAGCCTCACCCCAGAGAAACTTCGGGAGCTGGGCGTCGAACAGTAGAGTGTGAGCGTGCGATTCAGCCGCTCTGCCTTGCCGTTCTGCTGCGGCGAGTCATGTACAGTCAGCCGGCGAGTGGTGCCGTGCTTCTCGAGGTGCTCAACGAACTCGTGGCTTGTGTACTCGCCTCCGTGGTCGCTCTGGATCGTCTTGATCTCCTGGACACCACAGTGCGACTTGACCCATGCCTCATACGCCCGACAGCGACTGAGAGCTTCGCTTTTTGTCCGCATGAGGGAGACGAAGGCCTCGTCAGCGTGGTCGTCGAGGAAGGTAATGAAATACTCCTTCCCGTCCCACGTGCGTACCTGTGCTTTACCCCACATGTCCGTATGAATGCGGTCACCGTACGCCTCAGCGCACGGGCTCGAGCGCTCCTTTGGGAAGGGCGCTCGAGTCTGCTTGGCCTGGACGCAGACCTCGCAGAAGTCGACTTCCGCTGCGTCGAGTTTGACGCCAGTGACAACCCCCTTGGAGACCATCTTCCGGAGGGTTGGTGGGTAAGTGTGCCCCATCCGTCGGTGGAACTCGAGCTGCAACATAGCTGCGGCTGTCGCTTCGGCTGCTCGCGCTTCGGAGCTCGGTTGCACACCTGACAGGGGATACAGGCCACTGCGGTTGGTGATGACAGGGAGCGAGGTTCCAGCGGGTGTCGTGATATGACAGCCGTCCCGCTCGAAATGGACCTGGAAGCCGCTCTTGACGAGCTGGCTGACAGACGTGAGGGCGATCGGCATTTCGGGGGCATAGAGGATGTTGCGCAACATAAAATTAATGTTGTGTCTGCCGTGATGAACGGTGATGCGCACGTCTCCCTCACCAGTTGCGTAGAAGACTCGTCCGTCTGCGGAGTTGATTGGGATGGGAGTGATTGGGCGGAGAATGGTAAAGTTGCGGCGGTGAGGGTCGAAATGGCGGGATGCGTCTGAGTCGACCAGATGAGTGTGCGGCGTTGGCTTGAGAGGGCTTGCTGAGACCTTCGCAAAGTCCGTGGCGACTAGGCACGCAGACCCGTCCCAGAATGTCGCGTCGGCAAGAGTCTGCGGTGTAGAAATCACTCACAGCCGAAACCGACATGGCGGCAGCCTTCGCAGACTCGTTCTCCCGCCTCTCCTCCTTTCCCTTTCCCTTCTCATCCGACTTCTTCTTCCATGTCCGACGCTTCGGACCCTGACCCTCCTTCCCGCCTCCTTTGCTCCAGCACTCAGCCTTTGTATGGCCCTCCTTGTTGCAGTTGAAGCATCACATGCCGCTGCGTGTAGCGAGCGCGGACGTACTCGACTGCTCCCCCTCAAGCGCGTGTTCGTCGCGCGCGATGTCATTGATCGCAGTAAGGAGGGCGGTCATAGTAATGGACATCCCGGTCGCTTGAGCAGACGTGAGGATGGCACGGACGGCGGGGCGGTATGAGAGAGGGAGAAGAGCGAGGATGTGCACCTTGTACTGCTCGTCGGAGAGCGTACCTCCGGCGGTCACGTACTCGGAGCGGAGCTTCGCGAGCTGAGCCAGGACGGGCTGGGGGTCGGCGCCTTCATTGCACTTGAGACGCTGGATCTGTGCGAGGATGTTCACTTGCACGAAATTGCCTTGATTGTCGTAGCACGAGGTCACAATGCGCCACATGTCGACAGCGCGTGTGAGTGTGAGGACCTCGAGCTTGAGTGACTCAGGAAGCATCTGGAAGAGAAGCATCTTGATCGTCGCGTGATTGGCCGTCCACTTGTCTAGCGCGGTCTCGTACCGTTCATCGGCGTCAGAGTCTACTCCGGGGGCACTCGTAGGTGTCGGCATATGCTCCCGGCCCTCGAGATATCGACGGAGGCCCTTGGCGGTAAGGAACTGGGCCTTGTAGAGTACCCAGTTGGAGCCATCTTTGACGAGGAGCGGGATCTTGAGACTGGTGGTCAAGCTCAGATCCGAGGATGTCGAGAGAGAGGTGGGATCGGGGGTGATGTGCTGAATATTGGCCATTTTGCGGAGCAGCAGGGCTCATAACCTCTAAACGAGGTCCGAGCCGACGACGGGAGGAGCTAGAGAGGATGGTGCTTCAGTGGGAGAAGAACTCATATGTATTGCATAGCTAGGTACCTAGAGAGGACTGCATGGAATGAGCTTATGGACATACTGGGAGACAGAAGCTATGGAAGGACTCACTGGTGCTTCAGTGGGAGAAGAACTGAAGCACCGGTCGGGGGGGACGAGCGGTATATGTGAGCATGTACACGAGGCGAACACGTGAGTGGGATTGTCCGAGATACGAGGGATAGGGCAAGGAGACATAAGCGCCTAAATGCGCGACTACCATAAAGGGAGAACGTATGACATACGGGTGCGCGAGCGTCCGTCGACGCTTGCTATCCAACAATTGGATTCAGTAGCGAGTCAGACATAGTCTTTATCTCTCCGCGACGTTTACCCGCCCCTTGGCATTGGCATCACGTGACGCATGCGACGCGTCAACAAAGCACAACAACGCGCTCGGAGGTGAAGCGAGAGAAATCAGTGTCGATGCTATTTCACCACTCCGCTCGCCAGCTGTGTGGGCATGACAGCAGCACAAAGTTCTTCCCCACCCCTGTGCGAATTTCTCGTCAAATATTTGTGCGCAAACGGCCTCCAATCGGCGCGAGGTGGGAGTGGTTAACGTTGCAGCTCCATTGGTGAAACTGCGATCATTCCCTCAAACACCATTGTATCAGCACGCTCTGCAAGCGAGCAGGAGCGTGCGCAGGGGGACACACGTGTAATATTTGAGCATATCGGGAAAGCTGCACGGAAGAAGCACTACTAAGTGCAGCGGAGGATTCATGATCACCGTGAAAGCTGTTAAAGCCCAGTGTTTACTCAATACAATATTTAACAGACAATTTTACTATAGAGCTTTAATCCCTGAGGACACCCACTTCCATCTCGAATATCTGTAACTCATATGCTCTTATGTCCGTGCCATACACACACCAGAAACGAATGAGGGCCTCTCGAGCATGGAGTGTGCTGAGGTCATAATGCTGACGCGGATATCCTCCCAGTTGGCCATTTGGGGGTGTATGACTCATTGGCGTTGTCTCATACGCTCTCTGATTGGCTGGAAAGCGTGATAAGCACCGAAGCACAGAGCTCAAGGCCAAGGGTCGGGTTTTGGGCGCGTACCGGTGCAGACTGTTATAAGAAATTGATCGATTGTCATCCATTTCTATTACAGGCGGCAACGGAGACTAAGTCAGACGGCTCACTCTTCTTCTTGTAGTAGTACTTTTGTTTTATTGTACTTTGTAGGTACCTAGTTACATGCCACCTATGTATGTATATAACCACCCACTTGAGGTCGAATATACTCACATGTTTGCACTCAGCCAAATACACTCCCTCGCGCTTGCTCTCGCATGTACCTGCGCACTCGATTCTCCTACACAAACACATCTCCTCCGCCGAAGGATAATTTGCACACTGTGCCTAGTGGGGCTGAAGCCGCTTAATGACCCTGCGTACCTGGATTAACCTGACAACCTGCCTGGTGGGGCCGAAGCCACCCAACAAACCTGATGACCGTGCGGCACACAATGACCCTGCGTACCCAACAACCCAATGATGCGCAGCCCGCAGTGCTGTGCGGTCTGATGACTTGTTTTCAAGTCCAAGGCTGTTGCATTCGCGGGCTCAGTCAGTGTTCCACGTGTTTCATGCCTGTAACTGTTCCAGCATTCCCGACTCGATTCTGATGCTTGTATTCTATTTGTTTCCTTACAGTCATCATCCCGCCGACGCAGAAGCGCAGCTCATTGTGATTCTGACGTACACGACGCACGGGAGGGACATTCTTGGTACTTTCTTGCAGAGCGCGCTCCACACATGATTGCGTTGCGTGCCCTTCTGCTCTCTCTACGATACATCCGTGCCCCGACGTCCGACGACACCGCCTCCTAGGTCATCACCCGGGCTCCCTCTGGGCCGCCCTCCTCATGTATATAGACAGCCAGTTTGTACGGTGCTTATCCAGTTTTCGGTTCCCCCTTCATTTGCCGCGTGTTTCTCTTGCCTTCGCCTCTTGCCTTTCGCCTCTCGTCTCTCACCTTCGCCTTTGACTTGTGCCCGTGAGTGCCACCGTTGCCTTCGACCTTCGACAACTCTCTAGGGGTTCACCTCCATTCCTCACCTCTCTCGTGCTTGGACTAGCTGCTCGCGCGGTTGTTCAGTACATTGGGTTCTCTAGGCAACATTCACATTGCTAGCTTTACATCATCTCCCTCCTCTAGTGTGCTACCCGACGACCTCGCTCTCGCACTCATCGATGACCACCCAGGGAGTCAGCAGTATCATCATCTGGAGCCCACCGCAAGGGTTGCATTTTAACCTTCAGCATCCGCGCCTAGACGAGCCAGCCGCGAGGATTCCATCCTCGCCCAGCCACCACGGCCCTTCAACCCGCCTCCGGCGGCTCGTTTCGACTCAGACCCGCCGCTTGGTCTGGATCGTCATCCTCTTCTTCTGACAACACAGCCGACTTCGCAGATTTCCCATCCGATGGTGACAACGAGCTCCGCGCCGCCATCCAGACTGTGCAAGCTCTTCAGCAAACGCCACCTCCATGCTTGCCTTCTCCCGATCTCGACGCACTCTTCCCATCTTTCCTGCCAATCTTCGACGAGCTCCTAGCGCTCAAGATGGCCCAGCCCTACCGTCTCCCTCTCCGCGGCGCATCCGGCGCACCCACATTCGACCCCGAGCAGCCGCAGACGCTCCTTGACTACTTCGAAGACCTCGAGTACATCTTCGAGGAAGCAGCCATCTACGAGGACGAAAAGTGCAAGGCACACGCCGTCCGCTATGCCCCGACAACCGAGAAGTCTCTCTGGCGCAGCTTCGCATCATTCAAGACCGGCGCATACGAGCCGTTCAAGCAGGAGGTTATCAAGGAGTACCTTGGCGAGGGCGGCAAGCGCCTCTACTCGGTCGGGGACCTCAAGGTCATCGTGGCCGATGCACTCAAGACAGGCTTTCGCTCGATCTCGGACTTCAAACTCTATAGCCGCAAGTTCCGCGTTGTCGCGGACTACCTCGTCGAGCACAGTGTTTTGCGTGTAGACGAACGCGACCGCTGGTTCCTCAAGGCGCTACCGGACCGTCTCCAGGCGCCCGTACTCGACCGCCTCCGCTACAAGTGCCCCGACGTTCTGGCGCCCCGCATTCCGTACACGGTCGAGCAGGTCACGGAGGCTACCGAGTTCATCCTCGATGCGCAGGATGAAGACGGCCCCGGCATCAGCAGTGTTGCACCCTCGGGCCCTTCGCGCGCCTCCGCGGACACAGTCACCCCCCAGATCAAGTCGGAGACTTCGCACCTCGCAGACGTCCTGAAGACGGCTATGGCCCAAGCTCTCGCTCTTGTACAGCGCCAGCAGTCGCCCACGACGTCGACCAACGCAAGACAGACGCCGCCTCACCTCTCTAGTCTGTGCATCTATTGCGGCGGTTCCAATCACGCCATTCGCCGCTGCCCTCAGGTCGACACTGACACGACAGCACATCTCGTAAAGTGCAACGAGCTGGGACAAGTGGTGCTCGCTTCGGGAAGCTACGTCCCGAGCAACACACCCGGCACTCACCTCCGTGACCGCGTGCAGGAGTACTACCGCACTCACCCCGATGCACGCCCCGCTGCCACCGCCACGCAGATGCTCTTTGAGCCTGTCTATCACACGTCAACGCCGCCTCCGATGCAAGCTGTCATTCAGTACATGGCCGCAGGCTCGTACCCCCGCATCTTGATGCCTTCTACTACCCATGGCCTCATTCACAACCTTGCGCACGACAAAACCAGCGGCGCATTTGTGCAACTCGAGCAGGAAATCTACACAAATGAGTGCTGCAAGTCTGCAATGAAGCCTGTGACACCTGCACTGACACGTGCCAAACGCGCCCAGAAGCGCGTCGCCCGCTTCGACGAGCCCGAGGAAACGGCCGTTCCTATTCCGCGTCCATCTGCACGCATCGAGGAGATCCCTGACATCGACGCGCCTCAGCCACGCAGCAAGGACACGCCAGTGGCGTCGGAGCGCGCACACGTGACCGTGTCCAAGCCGTCAGCCTCAGCCTCGACGGACGACACCGACATCCCCGAACACCCTTTCCGCAATGTCCGTGATGCCACCTACGCCCCGCCCACTCAACGCAATTTCGGGCTGCCCCCAGCCGCTGCGAACAAGCCCACTGCCGCCCCGCGCAAGAATGATGCAGCGTACAAATCGCTCGTTCCGATCTACGACCCCAAGCACGCCGCCAATGTCTTCAAGCGCTGCCTCGAAACACCGATCTCGCTCACACACGAAGAACTACTCGCGCTTGCACCGGAGATTAGGCACGCAACGCGAGAGGCTTGCTCGACACGCAGGGTTGCGGTGGACGAAGGAGGAGCGGGAGGAGAACCGCGCAATGGTACGCAGCGCGCCGCGACCTTCCTCGCTGACATGCCCGCAGCTTTCGAGCATGCCGTACTCGGCGACGGACCTGTCCAGACGACTCAGCCGCCACCCGGCGCCATCGTGATTCAGGACCCAGTCGAGAACTACCTCCGCACCCACCCCGACTGCGACCACACTCCGCTACTCAAGACCTCCGCCGAGAGTCTGTC
>MNAD01001283.1:0-15392 GCA_001895945.1 Trametes pubescens | reverse complement strand
TCAACACCCGCACTTCCAGAGCCTCTTCATCTACTCCACTGCGACGTCCTACTCGACGCCTCGGCTGCGCGTCACTGAACAGCTCTTGGTCGACGCCGTATACAACGCCCATGCTCTAGAATACTCAAACCGATCGCCTGCAGATACTCCGCTGTCCTCCGACACCCGCGGTTGACTACCCTGACACCCTCGCGCTCGACGATAAAACTCCCACAACCTCGGCAGTCCATGATTCAATTAAGTACGCCACGTCTCTCCGCCTTCGGATGCCATCATGCGCAACCAAACGCGTAGTCGGAGGAGTGGACGGGAAGGTAGCGGGTGCTCTGCGACGAGCTGGGACATCTCAGGTAAGCTAGACTTTTCACGTCGCATCAACGCGTCCAAGACTGTCCTACGACCAGTCCACGCTGTGTTCGTCTGCAGGCTCGAGGTTCCTGTAATGCGCGCTGCGGCGGTGATACTATTATGAAGGGCTAGGTATGGGTGACAAGCAACACCTCGCGCAATGTAGCCGTGCGGGATGGCGGCGCGTACCAATACGGCACATCACTGCACTCGTCTACTTGCTGTACATACGTAGGCAATCGAGCGGTTTATCAAGATAGGATTCATCTGCTGCCGTCGTACAAGTGATGTTACATCGAGCACCACACCACACTCGATCTGCATCACCCACTGTAAGTTTGCCCCAACTTGCCGTCCGGAATGGTGAAGCTCTCCTCGGCTATGTTCACGTCCCCGGTGATTTCAATGAAATCCCCCGCTGTGATGCACAAGTCCTCCTTCAACGTGTATTTGATGCTGTAAGGCAGGTCATGGCGTGTACGAACCACGGGGACGTCCGAACACTCACCAGCTATACTCGTAGTAGCACCATGCGGTGCCTGCCTCAGGAGGCGCAAGGTTCAACACTGTACCCCCGCTTCCCCTTAGCTCCATCGGCGGCGAAAGTCTGATGTCGTTGCCCATCAATGGGGCCTCACGCGTGAAACCTATGGTTTCCAGTGCCTGCCCGCGGGAGACGTTCGTCAGAAGTCAGGAAAGTAGAGCTCAGTTACTCGCCTTGACCAGATTCGCGAAGTCAACGCGTCTGGGCGCGCGTATATCGCCGCCTCCCAACACCCCTTGGACTGCCTGCTTACCATCCATCAGCTCCGCTTTCATCGCCGCACCCTCGCGTCGTTACCATGTACAGTTCGGTCTTCAACGCATATATTGGGGGCATTGCGAGATGTAGAGATAGTTGGAGATTCAGAGGAAGTCAGATGAATGCGACGAAGGGGTGACGCCGGCTACTTGTGTGCACGGTGACGAGTGACGATGAGGTTGTCGCGCCGTTTCCCACAAGGCTGCTGGTGCGAACGATCTCGCGAGTGGATAGGGCTAGCAGTTGTGGTCGAAGCAGAGATTCGCGTCGGGGTGACGCGCNGCTTTTACAAGCGCGCCCTCCTCCCGCAACGCAAGCGTTCGGTTGGGGCGCGCAGGACAGGCCACACCCTCCGCACAGCGAGCCACAAGACGCGGACCGCCTCGAATGTGCAGACTGGCGCGTCCGTCGCTTCCGCCGTCTCCGACGTGCGCGCTCGCTCGGGTCGCAGGTTTGTGCTGGTGAACGTGGGCCCACGATCCCGAGCACCAACCTGGCGTTACACCACCACCTCGTAGATTTGCGGTATCCTCAGACGCCTCGCCGACGTGGTTCGAGCAGGTGCGTATGTATGTATTATATTGTGCCCCAGTACAACCTCGCGTCCTCCCGTGTAGTCCAGATTTCGTACGCGTAGTGTTCGCCTAACTTCTATGGATTTAGTTATCACTATCGCGCACACACAAAGGGCAACGTCGGCGTACATTTCACTGCGCGATGCGCGCACGCTTGCGGGGTGTGTCTACGGCGGGGGCCGTGATCGGCAGCGCCAGCCCTTCGATCTCCACGCCCAGGTACCACAGCTCCTTTGCACCGCGAGCGCGCACGAGCAGCGTGTGCGTGTGCTTGTCGACGTGGAAGCTCACGTTGACTCGACGGACACGCCATTCCCCTACTTTGGCGTCCCAGCACTCGACGTCGCTGGGGTTGCCGAGGGCGTCGCAGACCCGGTACATGGAACCCAGCATGACGTTGCGGTCTTTAGGTATCGGATAGACGAATTCGGCACGATCGTCCTGAGGAAGTAAGTCGTCAGCCTCGGCAGGCCGTGACGCCGCGAAGTACATGACTTACCGGCCCCCAGCAGACCACGTTGATCTTTTCCGGCACACGCTGGCATGTGTGAATGCGTTTCTCGTGCATGACCGCGCGAAGAGGCTGCGTGTCGCGCAGCCAGCAGTCGCCGAGGCGCTCGATTTCCACCGCGTTCAGGATTTGGCCTAGCGCGACCAAGACCCTCACGGAGCTCGGTCGAACGAGCAACGCACAGCCGTTCTTGGAAATGACGAAGGGAGTCTTGTAGTCCTCTACGTCGTGCCATGTTCCGTCCTCGGGGTCCCAGTACCTGAACACTTCGCCCGGCTTTGACTTGTACGCATGGAGAACAGGGTAGTCCCCCAGGCAGCACTCGTCTAGCGAGCGGAGCTTGATGCGCATGGTCTTCGGTGGCATTCCGGACTTCATAAAAATGTTGGCGTATAGCGTCGTGGTCGCAGACTGGTTCATGTGCTTACCAGCGGCCAGAAGAACATCGTGATGTAATCCTGAGTTCACATCAGCATGTGCCAGTCAGGCGAGCTACTTGACAACCACGTACATCGTCACGGAATCCAAACTTTGTCATTTCGCCGGGCGGCACGATCCTCACCGCGAGCTGTCTCGTCCGCATCAGCTTCGGCGCAGTACACACCCGGTAAGACTTACCGAGTACGGGTCTAGGCGGTGCGTGACCTGACGTCGTCGTCAGCATGATGATAGGTCGTGAATCAGACTCAGCGGACGGTACCTCGTGAACATCCTTAGGCATCACCCCAAACTCCATCTCCATCTCGAGCTCCAGCCTCTCTTGCTCCTCCTGCTCCTCGTCCTCCTCACTGTCTGTCTCGGTGCCGGCCGCGGACTTGTGCTCATGAGCTTGCTCTTGAACGTCCTCATCGACTCGGTTCGCGACGTTCTGAACGATAGTTAGCTTGTATCGCTGTTATGACATGCCGCTCACTCCGAAAGGCAACGCCGCCCATGCGTTCACCTGGTCCTCGAGGGACCCCTCCTCTAAAGCCAGTCTGTGCGCCATCTCAGAGTCTGACTCGATTTCTTCCTCGGCAACCATTGGATGCCCAACGGGGACCGCGACGCCCCCCTGGCCATCGTCGCCCATGTCATCGTCGGCCTCTTGCACATTCCCGGCCGCAGGTCTAGCCTGACCCTCACGTTCTGCTTCGATCTGAATGAATGAGCAGCTCGTCCGGCGGTCCTAGTTGAGCGGGAATCTTCCAGTGTCCATCCATGGGTACACTATCGGGCATGGTCAGCGAGACGAGCATCTCGTGGAGCGGCAAGGCTCACTTGAAACCTATGTCCACCTGCGTTACCCTTAGGGTTAGGGTTAGGGACCCTGACCCCTTCGGCATCGCGATGTACCACTGCGCGTGTCCGGTACCCCACTCAGTGTTGTCGTAGTCCCAGACGTTCACCGCTCCGACGTCCTCGAAATGGTGATTCCAAGCCGCAATGGCGTCGCGATCCATGTAATCGTAGGTATCCGTTAGGCCCGCAAGTGCTATATAGCTGTTCTGGATGAGCTCCACGATGAATACGATCGGGTCGGTGCACGACTAGATGCGACGCCAGATATAGGAACAATGCCTTACCGAGTGCCAGAAGACGATCCGAGCCGTCACGGTGTCGGAGGGTCCGGCGCGCATTTGAAGATCGTTGGTCCAGCTTGCAGTCGGCGAGGGCGACAGCTGCAGGATGCTGTAGAGGTTTGAGAGCTCCCGGCCGAAGCCAGGACAGCGCTGCACGCCTAGCGGCCTCACGAGCACAACGTCATTCGCGCCTCGCAGTTCCACCTCAGGCTCGCTGAACCGAACCATCCTCCATCTCCCGTCGGCGAGCGCCCATATGTCGATGAGGTCGAATGGCAGGCCTCGCAAGGTCGCGACCAACCAGTTGAGGCTCCACAGGTTGACTTCGAGAGTGACGTCCACATCGTCCAAGACCTTCGACGCTAGGCCTTTCCCGTCCTGTATGCCCATCAGTACACGGTCAAATATTCTCGCAGTTCATCTGCGCACCTCCGGCCATACGGACAACTTCACGGGCACATTCTTCTCGTGCGGCCTTGCTTCGCGAACGACGTACGGAGGGAGGAAATCAGCAGAGGGAGCTGCAACTCGGGCCATCAATTTTTCGGTCAGAGACTCAGCGTCCGCCCGCGGTTGTTATAATTTGCGATGCCCAGCCCGGGGGACCCCCCTGGCGGCTCGCCATTATGCGGCATGAGCTGCTCGACGTGTGCTACATTCGATCTGTATTATTCGTGCCCAGGCTTTACAGTCGCCCACCCCAGCTGGGTCTGCCTTCATCCTATCCCCGCCCGGTCCGCCTCTTCTTGTTGGCCGTCTCCCCTACGATCGCTCCGTCGGCGGTTTCGGCACCGTCGTCGGAAGTTATCACCACATCCGCCGCAGCGGTTCGAGCGCGTTTCTGTGTGAGAGGGACCACTCTGAGAGGCTTTCAGTATTCGCACATACGCAGAGGGCGTATCACGTACGATCGGTCCTGCTTGTCATAGTTCATTAGTACGTCTCTTCTCGGCCTCCTCTGCGCGATGCTTTCCGGCTCTTGAGTGGGAATAGTCGTTCCCAAGGTCCCCCTGACAGCGCTACGCTTCTTTTTCTTTGGTTGCCTTTTCGGGACGGCGGCGGCGGGCACGGCGGGCGCCGCTGATACCGTACCTTCCGCATTCGGTATGTCAACGTCGGCTGCGTCGGCGACGAGATGGGTGAACGTACGATCTAGCTGGGTTTGTTGCTCACCTTCCTCGAGCGGACGCCCTGTGGTCGTGTCCATCATACTGGACGAGCCAGCATTGCCCGAAGATCCCACCGGAGCTTGCACATCCGGGTCCTCCACCTCATTCCCCGATGCTAGGGCTTCCGCATTGTTGTTTATATGCGACGTAAGTTGCGAGCACCTCCAAGAACGCACAACTGACTAGGAATTATCTCCTCCCTGGCCGCCGCAGAAACAGCTTCTCGGTCGGGCAGTGGTGCTTCCTCGGCTGGCAAACCGTCTGCGTCGTCGTGCGTTCCGGCGGCTGCGACCGCACCTGGTACTGACAAGTTACGTAGGGCGGGATCTATGTTGGAGAGGATCGCGTGCAGTCTTGGGGCTGGTTCGCCGGTGGACGACGTAGGCGACAGAGTGATCGGGCGGTTACGCCTTGTCCTCCGCGATGGCGTCTTCGGTGCGGAAGGCGTCGCGGTTGTCGGCGCGTCGACGGCACGCGAAGGCGCGGGTGCGTGAGCCACTGCAGCCGCGATGGGAGTAGGAGCCGCCGCTCGGAAGGCTGCTCGCGTGATCAGTTATATGTATATTAGCCTTGATATAACACTCACTGGCGAGTACGTTTTGGGCCCTCCGAGCAAAGTCTCCTGCGTCATCTTCCTCCGCAACTACTGATGCGATGAGCAATGCGCTCTCCACGCATACGGCCACGTACCTGGGACACACGTCTCTGCCCACAACGCGAATATGAGTAGGATTTCGTTCTTCGTGAATTTGGCGGTCTTGCAAAGTGCGTCCAAGAACGGCTCCCCATGACGGTTTCGGCCAGTCTGCGTCCTGCAAATCATCGTGTCAGATGTCGTTCTGTCACGGAGCATCCCAACGCTGGCCAGTATAGTTCAGGACGCCCTAACTCGTCCAGACCGGCTGCGAAGCAGAAACCTCCCCACTTCGCCTTGTCGTGCACCTCGCCCATCGCGTCGTCCAGTAGGTTCGACACGCTCTCCACACCGCTGCGCCACGTTAGCCAAAACATAAACGCGCCCACAAAGGAAGACTTACTACACGGCCTCGTCTCCTTCGTCGTCTCCCTCCTGTGCTCGCTCGGCAGCCGCGGCGGCGTTCTTTTCGGCGGCCTGGGTGACGAACTTGGCTTGTACTTCCGGTGCGATATCCAGCCAAGCGACATGGCAAACGTGGCGCCATGTCCCGAATTCCATATCACCCCTGGGAGGAGCGTCTGCCGAGCCCTGGTAGAGACCGAACGCGCTGACGTTGTGCTTCTTCCGACGGGGGGCGATCTTCACCGTGGACGCCCGGGGAAGAACGAGGGCCGCCGTTGCACGCCCCTTGCCTTTGCGTTTCGGCCCTACGGTGTACTTCTGCGACAACCATTTGCGCAGCTTCCGTCTGGATATCAGTGCCCCACTTCCGCCGCACCAATACAGACACACGCACCGGCTTCATGGTCTCCACTCGCTCAGACCTTTCCTCCGTCGTCTCGGCCGGAATCTGTTTGAGTTCGGAGATGCGTTGGCCGTCCTTCCCGGCCGTCCTCTTGTTCCGCTCTAGGAACTCTTCATCCGTCTCTCCGCGACGAGGCTCCGGGAACTTGAGTACGTAGTCGGAGCAAATACGATTAGCTGCGTCGCCGTAGTCGTTTTGCTCACCAAGGCCGGTCTTCACCAGTCCACGGATCTCTGGATCCGAGAACTCCGATTCGAGCCATGCATTCTCTTCTTCCGTCCATAGCGAGTTCTGGCGCGCGACGTACATCTGTAAGTTAGCAAAGGAGCAACGTACGGCGTCGGTGTCGCGTCGCCGCCGCGTCGGATTCGGGGTCCTTAGGTCCTCTGGGCAGTCATGATCATTCATCCGTCTGAACCTGCGACACTTCCTTCAGTAATCTCTTACAGCAACGCAAACAAGTCCGCAGCGGACCTGTAGATACATGCACAGCCATGATGGTACACTGCGGGTTCTATCTTACTACAGATGGAATGGGGGGAGTAGGTAGCCTCTGATATACTCGCACAAATGTCTTCACATAGAACGTAACGGCCTCGTCGCACACCGTCCTGTACCGTGCCTCATCCCAGTCCGAGACCTCCGCCACAGCGCCCAGCAATGACTCCGGAAAAGCGGGCCAGCGAAGCATGACCTTGACGAACGCGACGAGATAGTCGCAGCAGGTACGCCAATCGGAATGGGAGGCTGACATCCACCGATCGGCCTGCTCCGGGAGATCGTCTGCTGGCAAAACGCTGAGGACCGAGGCCGAACGACCCCAGATCGCTGACACCGCTGTCTCCCTGTTCCACCGATGGATCTCCTGCCAGTCCTTGCGCTGCACGAGGTAGGTGTCCAAAGCCATCACCTCGCAACGGAAGTTGATCTCGTGGGATTCCCAAAGTACCCACCGCCGGACGTCGTGGGCTTCGACGAGGTCCTTCGCAGCAAAGTCCTTGCCACGGAATGACGCCTTCCTGTCCTCGCGGTAGGACGGAAGAAGCGCTACCCGCCCGAAGAGCCGGCAGATCGCGTTCCACTCCTCCCGACGGCGTTTATGCCGCCGAACGTGTGCCGCGCTGCCTCCTGTGGCGCCGCCCTCTTTCTCGGAGAATTCACCCCATAGGGCCGCCCGCCAGTCGGCGATCGTCAACGGCGTGCTGGACATCATGGGGTCGAATAGGCGGGTGCGGCAGAACCGTCGGATGCGCAGGTGGTTGTGCAAGTACCTCAGGATCTTGTCGTCGTTCCGCGCGGCTGCGGGACAGACGCAATCCGCAGGCGGGGGTAACTGGGACGAAACGGTGTCCAGGAGGAAGGGCGGGGGAAAGAAATACAGCGCGGATGCTGCCACGCGAGGTACGGGCGACACCTCCTGCAGCGCCCGGGCCCACGACTCCGGAACCGAATAGAAGGGCGACGCGACGAACGACCTCGACGGCTGACAGGGGTTGGCGGGAGAATCGGCTGCGGGGCCCGCATCGGCGGGCTGACCGTCCGTGGCCGACGTGAGGTTATTCGCTGCGGTCTTCAGGCGCTTACGATCCCGACGACTCTTTTTCGGCTTCTCGCCTGCGTTGGACCCTCCCACTACCGGCCGCATTCCCAGATGCTTCGCCTGCGCGTCTGCCCCTTCAATCCGTGCCCTCTTGCCATCTGAACCCTGCTCCTCCACGGACATGACCGCCGGGGTCTCCGCCGCATGCAGCTCCGGGACGTGCGTCCCGCAAAGCAGCTTCGAGACGGCCAACGCCATGACGCGCAGCCAGTTCCCTGTCAGATTCGCGATCCCGGCTACGGCGCCGTCTTCGTGGTACACGGGCGGGTCGCAACGCTTTCCCGACATGTCCGCAGGTAAGCTCTCGAATCCGACCGTTCGCCATATTTTGACGGTGTTGGTCATGGGCTGGAGGAACCAGGTGGGCAAGCCGATTCTCGTGCATGTTTGTGCGCCCGTGCCCTCTCGGACGAAGGTTCCTACGACAGGGAGAACGTCGGAGCTGTGGTCTAGACCACCGCGCAGTCGTCGGTGCACGACCTCGAGGTATGTGCTTAAGCCTGCGAGCTCGAGTGAGACACGTTGCACGTGGGCGGCGACGGCTATTGAGGTTTCTGAACCGGATGGAAGCAGGTTCATGCGCTCTAATGCCTGGCGGAGGATGGTGACGAGCACGGCGCCGTGTTCGCAGTAATCCTCCGGACGGTCTTGCGTGGTGTTCTCGTTCAGCTGGAACCTGCTGATCTGCCATTCCGCCGCGGTCGTCAGCCGGGTGCGTATTTCCTTCTTCACATATCCCAAGTCCCTGACCCCGGTGAGCAGATCTTCTTCCCAAGATGAGTTAGGCAAAAGGGTCTCCCAGAGGACGTCGTGGCTCTCCACCGTCGGAGCGCGGGGGATGCAGGCGATGTGCATCATGTCGGGGACAAGCATTTGGGGCCATCGTGAGTACTCCCGCAAGCCCCATCTCCCGTCGGCGTACGTTTCGATCACCCGGCGTTCAACAGGATATTCGGGCACGTAGTCCATGTTCGGAGATGTGATGACCATCCCGTTGAAGAAGCCCTGCGCGCCGACCTTGCCTTCGAAGGCCTGACACACGGATGGAGCTGTGGGATGGGGGTTAGCATATCTCCTGCGCACTTCAGCTTGATATCCTACCCGCTCCGTGGCTATTAACCCTAAATTGGGGCGGTTGGAGGGGAGCACGAGGTGCAGGCACGGCCGCAGCCGCGGACGATGAGGCCGCGGTCGAAGAACTATGCGGTTGTGTCCGCGCAGGTCGGGGACGGCTAGAGCTGTTGTATTTGGGGAGTTAGTCAGACTGTATGTGCCGGGTCGGAAGCCGCATCACTCGCCTGGGGACGGGGATATGCCTGGGTGCTGCTTGAGGAGGGCGAAAACCCCTGGGATGGACTACCGTTGCGAGAGGAACCTCCGCCAAGCTGTCTGACAACCTGTATGCGAGGGTGAGTGACATTTCAGCGCGTGTGGCATCGGTTGCTCACGGGCTGCTCGGTCCTTCTTGGACGTCTTCTAGTTCGCGGGGTCGTTTCTTGAAGCGCAGGCCGGCCAGAGGGGGACGCTTGGGCGCGCCGCCCGAGCTTCCGTTCGGTGGAGGGGTCATCGTCTGTGGCGAATGGTAGGTCGCGAGCTAGGGCCAACGTAGGCCTGGCCGGTCACCCACCGCGCGATGTCGGATGATGCGCAAAGAAGTATTCACGCGGTCGTCGTCCCCGCAGGTTCCGGGTCGTCGAGAGGTGTTGAGAGGATTGGAACCCGGTACAGCGAGGATGTTCCGACGCTGTACACAGAGTTTGTGTAGGCCAGACGCGTCAGGCTAGGACTATGCCGTGAGCCTTTGACGCGAGAGGATGATATTTTGATCTGCAAATGACTAGGGAGCGCGTAGTGAGCGTAAATGAACCTCTTTGTGCGCGCGACTTACGCAACGTGAGAGCAACAAAGCGCGGGGAGTCCAGAGGGAGGGGAGGAGGCAATCAGGCGACGTGGACGAGGCAGAGGTAGTAGACGCCCAGATGGCCGAATGCCTAGGGGATCACGTGCGGTCATGTCCACTATTGGACAAGCGCTTCGGCGCCACTCCGTCCGAACGATCATGCTGGGTGCACAGCTATATAACAAAGCCGATCGCTGTAGCGTTGTGACGTAGCTCTACGAGCCCGCAATACTCATGGGTGGAGGTGTACAGGGATGTACGGGTTGCATGGACTAAGTACTGGTTCGTCGAGGTCGCGCCGGGTAAGTGCGGGGGAATTGTCTACCATAAACGAACAGTACAACCGGCGTACATCATATATACGTTACCAAGAAGTTTGATCGAATACTACAGCGGCATTCATATCGATAGACCGCCGCGATTTTACTCTGCTCAGGGATCCGTGGAGCGAGACCCCAAAATACGGAAGGTCAACCCACCGCGTATCGCGCCGCACCACGGTCTCGCCCGCGTTCTGCCACCGCCGGTTTCGCAGGATGGGGCGTAATGGCGACCTCCAGACACGTCCATTGTCCTCGCTCGGGATGAGCTACCATTGAAACTGATCTTCTGCACATAGCCTGCTGCATAGAAGAGCCCTTGAACGTTTGGGAGACATACCTGCACTGAATTGTGGTGAGGCTCCTGCAAGTGGCCGGGCGTCAGCACCGGAGGTAAGCTGCCGCGTTTGGTATAGGGCGTGCCGGTGCTCCAAGCTCCATAAGCGCAGGAAATTCACGACGGTCTATCGATATGAATGCCGCTGTAAGACATTGCCGAAGCGATACTATGCCGCATACCGGAGAAGTGTGAGCGTCGGCACCGTCGGAATTAGTCTCAATGTAAAGGGCTGGTTATCGGGACGGCTCCGGGTTCGCCGTGGGAGCGACCCGCCAAAAATCGCTAAGTCCATCTTCACCTGAGCCGGAAGTTCCACGGCGCTTGATGGAGACCTCCTCCTGCCTCCAGACCCCAACCCGCTGCTTCAACACGACAGCTCTCGTTCCTGCTTTACCCCACATATGCTCAATTCGAGACGCTCGGAGATCAGCGGAATGAGTGTGCAAATGCCCCTCCGCATACCCCCGCCATGTTCTGACCAAACATGTCGGGACTACAAACGTACAGGCAAGACAAGCTCGACCCGAAGATCACACGGTATGTGTAACATCCAAACCACCACCCCCTATCCCCTTTCCATGCCATACAGGGAGTCTGGCACGCATGCAATGTGCTGCGTGCCGACTAACCCAGAGGGAGCATCCAGCTGGCACGGCCACCTGATGAGCTCCCTCAGGCTTCTTCAAGACCTCATCCCTCCTTCCATCGATTTTCGGAGGACTCGCGAGGCGGTGGACGGATAATCTTGGATAAGGGTGTAGGTTCCACACATATGAGTGGTAAGCTGCTCATGTCTTGTAATACGCGCGGGCGCATAGCCCGAAGGAACCCACTTACTTGTCACGCACCTACCGGGTGACGTGCAGACAATCGATCCAGCAGCTTCGGAACAGATAAACTGTTTAGCTTCGGGGGCGCCGTATACTTATGGACGTTGGCTGAACTGTCGCTGGGTCGAACCACGGCTCTACGACGTGAAGGTCAACGCATTAGGTGCGGACGCCCACACCTTGTTTCGCGGCTGTTTCGCGGCTGTGCAAGGTAAGTCCTGACACTCTCGACGGAATCCCGTTGCTTACATGACCTGTTTGTCTTCAGAATGTGGGAGCGTTGCAGCGCACGTCGCCTGCCAAGTTACTCGGAGGGCGGGGAACTTTAAGTCATAGCCCACGCAGTCTTCCTCGTCGCCCGGGGTTTGGACCATCAGCCCTTACTGTACGCGAGCTATCATCTATTCTCCATAGCGCCCCTCGTTGTCATGTATAGCTGGTGTCGTGTCCAGGCGACGGCGGGACGTACTTGACACATCATGTCGCACGGCGGGTCTTGGAATCATCCACCCATTGCACTGCGGGCGCTACCTTTCTCCTCTCCCTCCTCGTCGTACAAATTTTGATCTACGCTGGCTCGGCATGAACAAGGGAACAAAGCACAAAGGAGGCCACCGGGGCAGGACGTTCAATGTGGTCGACGTGTTGGACAGAAAAAGATCACGGCTAGGGGCGTCCCCTCCCAGAGACGTAGGGACCGTCATGCCTGACGGTGCTACCCATCGTTTGGAAATACGAAACACGGTCCTCGAGGGCTCTGCGGTGCCGCTCGCCGTGGAGAAGGCGGGCCGAAGCGACGGGAACGTTATGGCTGTCGATGCGGCCGTGGGCGAGGCATCGACTCGGCCGCCCCCACGCCCCGTGCCCCCCGTCGAGGGTCTGGAGCGTAGCGACCACCCTGTGGTCGCCCCCACTGCTGCAGAGATGAAGAAGATGCCGTCGAAGTCGGTGTACAAGCGGATCGTGACCGCCATGAAGCCGTACAAAGACACTTGGAAGGGTGTGGTGGGGGCCATCACGCAAAAGACTTCCTCCACGTCCGCCGTTACCCTCGATGAAATGTCAGAGCTGACCGAAGCAACTCAATCTCTGCGCGTGTCCGGGAAACCATGCCGGAAAACGGCCGTCCGCAAGGACCTCAAGACAACTGTGGAGGACGTTGCGGAGGACGGTACAGAAGGGATCTTTGGCTACGACGACTCGGAGCAGGGGCGTGACCCGATGCAAGAGTGGGATCCGGCTCTGACCAACGAGGTCCGATACCCTCGAAAAGAGGCTCATCTAGTACGTTTCCAGACCTATGCAGATATCTGCCCGGCTGACACGTCATGTAGCCGTCCGTAAAGATGAACTACTTCCGAGTATGCCAAGAATCCAACGCCCAAGTCTACCTGGATCGTCGAGAGCGCCCTCCGGCAGGGCTGGAGCAATGCCCGAAGTGCCGTTCAGCCCTCGCCTCCAAACCGGAAGCACAACGCACACTGTACCGCTGCGTAGACTGTCACCAGGTCAACGAAACCTGCGTGGACTGCATCAAAGCCGCCCATGAAGAACGTCCCTTCGACCGTATCTGGACATGGAACATCGCGCTCGGGTTTTGGGAGAAGAAGACCATGGGCGACCTGGGGTTCGTGTGGAACATCGGGCACGAGGGCGGCCTCTGCGTGACGAATCACTCACCGGCGCGAGCAATGGTGTTCCTGCACGAGCATGGGGTGATGGATATGCGCGTGAAGTTCTGCGAGTGCCTCACAGCTGAATCAGAGGCCGAACAGCTCATTCGTCACGGTTGTTGGCCGGCTACGTGGAAATCTCCGCACACAGCCATCACGCTGGCGACGATGGCCGTCTTCCACGGTCTTGAACTGCAAGGGCAACTGAACGTGCACGACTACATCCGGTTCCTGAGGAGAATGACCGACGGAGTGGAGCCCGACAGCGTTAAGGTTTGTGGATTCTCTGCCGACGTTTTCCGTACGCTGACCCAGGGCAGGATCGATACCGGGAGTTCAACAACAGCATGCGCGAATATCGACAAGTTCGCGCTCGTCGCCGTCACGGAGTGCCGCCAGGCGCGATCCCGAGCCACGGAGAGTTAGCGGTACTCTGTCCAGCATGTCCACAACCGGATATGAACATGCGCCCGGGTTGGCAAGATCGCGAGAGGGAATACAGGTATATATGCACGTATGTCGCTACGCCCGCATGGCTCACGCGCACGACAGGTACATGGACAGCTTGTGTTACTCGATTGACGGCAACTTTCATCTGGGATCCAAGGCGAAGAACACCGACGAACACGACGTAGCACTGAGCGAAGGTGCTGGATATTTCGTCAACACGAAGGATTTCGCGACATACCTGGAGAAATTGCCCGAGCCGCCTGTGGAGGTAAGCATTCATTGCTGCAGCACCGTCTGCCGTGTCTCAACTTCATCCAGCCGTCAACATGCAACCAATTTGGCGCAATGGGCCAAGGCAAGTACAAGGGCAAGGTCTCGGGCTTGGTGGCCATCACATGCAGACATATGTTCTTATTGCCTGGCGGCATCGTTGATCTTTTACTTGGCGAGAAGTAGGTGATCACTCGAGTCGAACCAAACGTTCTCTCACGCGTTCACAGATACCGCTACGCGGATTTCGCCCTGGTCTCGTGCTTGCAGCGCTACCTCGTCCTGCTTCTGTTGATGGGGACGTACGACATTCATTGCCAGTACATCATCAACCTCCGCAAACGGTTAAACGAACAGTTCGGAGTCGTTTTGAGCGAACTGGACTCTATCGTCTCCACCGAGCTCCCCGAGATCGTCGCCGCCGTCTGAAGTATCATTTGTGCATGCACAAAGGAGATTGTCGTACCCGACACTCTTTACACTATCTGCCGGGGTCATGCATGACCGACGGGGAGATGTTGGAACGCATCTGGGCGGTGACTAACGGGGTCGCGAGGCGGACGAAGGAGATGTCGGCGGGCCATCGCCACGATGTACTGAACGACCACTACTCCGACTTGAACGTACGACGAGTGCACAGCATGGGTCAGTGCATGACCGAGGGTGTAGAATTTCGGCTAATACCTGCGCTTGACTAGCCGCCGACCTCATGGAGAAGCTGAGGATCGCGGACGAGATGGCTTCCCTCACCAAAGAATATCTGGACAGGGCGGAGAAGTCGGTGAATCCCGACAACCTGGCGAAGTGGAAGGAAGCCGAAACCTTGTGGAAGGCGAACGTCGTTGACATCACGAAGCACAATGGTCTGGACAACCCCTACGAGCCGCCTGAGGACGCCTGTAAGTCATCTCTCGGTGGGAACACACTGGGCTGACGTCGATACAGCACTGACAACGGAGGACATACTCGCGCAACTCAACCGGGAACGCGCCGCGGAGGGTACGTACGAAAAGAGCGCGCAGGTCAGCGTAGTGCAGAACGTTCTGGACCTTCGCAATGAAAAGTATGTGTTCCGCGGCATCGAGACCCCCCCAGTTTACTGATCTGTGGACAGGGAGAAATTAAGATCGCAAGTGCTGACGTTTGAACAAGCGCCGGGAGAGAAGGAACGCAGTCGTTTGCAAGCGCGCTTGGACACCTACCGCGAAAGAGCAGATGCTTGCCGGGAAAAATACGACAACACGATCCAGGCCGTAATCGACACGACCGTGGGCGACGTGGTATTTCCAGATCGCGATACAGCCGACGACCTGGCGAACGGCATACCAGCCACTGCCAAAGCTAAGGGCAAGGCGGCGGCTTCCGCCGAGAAGAAGAGGAGCCAGACGGTGAATGGTATGCTAGGCACGCTTGACCAAGCGACATTCCGCCTGCCATCCGACTGCCACAACACCTTGCGGCGGCACCCGACGATGGCTGAGTATTTGAAGATCGAGCGAGCGTTGCGGGAAGGCCAGGCGAACGAAGCGCTGGACGCGCTTCGTCTGCACCTCACCACGTATCTGGCTCTGAAGGTGCGCAAAACCCAGAGCACTGGGAT
>MNAD01001281.1:0-23298 GCA_001895945.1 Trametes pubescens | reverse complement strand
GCAGCCGTGCTCTGGTAGTAGTGTGGGACTCCTCCGGCGTGATCGTGCCGGCCATACCCACTAAAACCCCCTGCGGTATATGGGATGGCTAAATCCCGGGGACGGTCTCGAACTGACGCTTTCTGCACTTCTGGGCGCCAGTCTTATCGAGTACGCGCGATGGCACCGCTAAGCCATCGCCGCCCCCAGGCGCCCATAATTCTGCATGGCCAGACTGAGACTCTGCGCAGCGCTCCTCCTCGTCTGCCCTTGGATCTACTCTGAGCAAATGCTATCTTCGCTATGTTCTTGCTTACCGTCGCATCTCTCACAGGAGAACTGGTCGTGCTCAGGATTGCGGCTCGTTCATCTCACATAAGACTGTAGCTGTGGTTCTGTCGCGGCTAGCCCCGCCTGTAAAAGACCTCGGAGAGTCCACGACTTTGCACCTTTTCCAATCGCCCGGAGGACCTGAGCGAGCTCCTCGTAGTCATCGAATTCGAACACACTTGAGAACCTATGTGTCAACCCTCGACCTCCTCCAAATTAGGCATATCCTAGTCTCCAGAGGCAGAGATATCACGCTCTGCTGGAAGGCGGTGAGGGCGAGCCTGTGAAGGACGTATCCGCTCATGAAGACTCCTGTCGGTCCCGGGGATGTCGCGATACGACATTGCAAGCGCTGCACGTTGCTGCTGTCCGTGGGGCGCGCCCAGACATCGTTCGCGCAGCTGGCGGCTGATGCTAGGCCATCGATGGTCCCGATGTCGGGCAGTGGCGCTCTCGTTGCTTCCTGACTTTGTGTACTCCAACCTTCTCCGCTGACAGTTGTGCTAGGATCCCCGCGTTTTCGCCATCTCACGCCAGACCTGCATGAAGGACACCAAACATGGCTCTCAACGCACCGAAATCGGAGGAAGAAAAGCGTTTGTCGCATGAGGAACTCAAGGAAGCACAAGACGCTCTCGACGGAGCCGTTCAGCCTAACGAGCCTGGACGTACAGGTGAGTTTTGCTTCCTCCATAATGCATATGGTAGCGTCACAGGGGTATCGCGAACTGTGCCCCTTCTACCCTGCTTGTGTATCCGTAATTCGGGACAGGCATGGGTGATCGGGACGCAGGTGAACCTGCTACGAGTAGAGACACAGAGAATATCGAGGTCGAAAAGGAGATGTATGCGATACGCTTTGGGATGGGATGACGCCCCGTCCACGCTTCGAGCTGTAAGCTTCCCGCGACGACATTGGGGGGCAAGCAGTGCGTCAGCGTGCGTACCATAACAGACGCGCAGATTGAGGAGCTTGGCAAGCATGCCCTCGGTTCACGCGCGGGTGTGCACCCTGCTCACACAGCTACTCTGCCGGCGGTGACTCTACAATGATATTAGCGGACTCATCTAACAAGTCCGTCTGTCAGGAAAGCTAGAGAAGGAGTTCGTCGACTCGGTGAACGCAGCAGGGCAGGCTACCGGCAACAGCGATGGCCTAGGCATCCTGATGGACGGCGTGAACAGCCTCGTAGAGAGCCTGCCGCCGCTCGTACGCGCGCTCGACGCCGTTGCACAGCTGCACCCGTTCCTTGCCCTTGCGGTGGGCGCGTTTAAGGTCGTCGTCGAGTTGGAGGCGAAGCGCCGCGACAACGACAAGAAAGTCAACCTGCTGTTCCTGGAAATGCGCAACATGATGGCCGCACTCCTACAGTACGTGATCTGCGGTCTGGCTCGCCGAATCTGCTGACAGACTTGTACACGTTCAGACTGCAAGGCGTGCGGACCAATCACGTCGGCCGCGACGGGCTCAGCATCGGTGCGCGCCTCGACGACCTCGTGAAGAAGACGGCGAAGGACATCAAAGAGTGTGCGAACGCGTGTGACACGTACTCGCGCAAGCGGCTGCTCGTGAAGGTGCTGAAGGCGCCGAGCTGGGACGGGACGCTGAAGGAGTACATCCAGTTGTTCAGCGATCGCAAGGGCGAGTTCAATTTTGCCATCTCCATCCACACCGGACTCGGAGTCGACAGCGCGAACGACAAGCTGGACACGCTGATCACTAAGTACGTACTCTATATTGAGCGCATTCTGTATACTGACGGTCGAGCGCAGAGTGGACGTCGTGATCGCGTTCTTCGAGAAGACCGCCCCGCGCGAGCAGCGTGCACTGGCGGAAGCCATCCGGCAGGAAGGCGGCACGCAGGCGGTGCTCGCCAAGTCCGACGTCCTGCAGGAGCTCCTCCTTAAGGAGCAGCAGCTCGAGGCGGCCGGGCTTCCCTTGACGGACGACGGCGCGCCCGGAACACGCGTCGAGTCGGGGCTCTATGCGCGCAAGCGATCGGGTGCAGGGTCGGGCGCGTACTACTATTCGCGCGCGGCGGAGAACCAGCGGGTGCGGAGACGCACAAGCACGACGCGGAGGGGCGAGTACGGGTACCGAGCAAGTTACCCGCCTCCGCGCGGTGTGCGAGAGCGCCCTTACGGGTACACGGGGAGAGACCAGTGGCCAGAGGAGGGCCGGGAGGGCGCAGGGGAGGAGCAGGAGGGGAGCGTGGAGCTGAGGCGGCTGATGCAGGATTTGGCGGACGAGCCGGCGGTGGCGGTCCGCAAGAACTTTGTGTGGTTCGCGCGCAAGTTCGCGATCCAACAGCGGGAGATCGTGCTGGAGATGACGGCGGTGGTCGTGCATGAGGGCGATCGGGTGATCAGCTCGGTGCTTGCGGGTCCGCATGAGCGTATCATCGACCCGGTGAGTCTACTTCACATCTTTAAGGAGATTGGCGTTAGCTGACGGCACACACAGGACCTGTACGAGATATGGAAGGAAATGGTGAGGATTGTCAGTCATGATTGGTATTGCACAAAGGCTTACAACTAGGGCAGCGATGGCGCGGTATCGTCAAGGCGCGGCATCTCGTCCTCGCTATACACGATTACTACACCCAGAGGCTGGACGACCAGCGGCGCGCAGTCGCGCAGGGCGCAGCACCACAGCGTCCCGTCAGCGAGAGCGACGTGTGGGCGCTGGAGTGCATCGACCTTATGCATCTGCAGCAGATCACCGAGGCGTTTGACGCAGATGCGTCGGGCTTCATCACCACCCAGGAAGTGAACTATTTCACCACATCGCGTCCAAAGGGGTGGAGGTGCGTCGTCGTCATTCATGAATGAGCATCCCTAGCTGAGATACGTATGGTACCGCAGCTTGTTGCATTGGCTGGCGTACTGGGCGGTCGGCTGGCAGGTCGTGATGACCGAGTACAGGAGCAAGATATACGGCCTTCTCGCGCGTATGGGCGACTTCCGCACATCTGTGCGCGGGCGTGGGCGTGCCGTGGAGAAGTACCTGGACGAGGTTGTGCCGCTTGTGAAGGGGATGACGAAGCCGTTTCGCGAGGATCCGGAGCATCATTTCTTACTGGACCGGTTCCGCGGGTATGCGGCGCAAGAGGAGCAGCGACTGAGGGAGGGGCTGGAGACGGCGAAGTATGATCTGGACGCGTTGGATACGCTTGCGCTCATCAACGGTCCGAGGGGGCTCGAGAGGGTGAGTGCATTCCCGCCCAGTGTCATAGTCTTGGAAGAGGTACTAACATTCATTTGGCAGAACCTGTTCATTATCTTGTATCTCCTCTTGCGCCGACACTACGACATCATGACCATCGGAAAGAGAGTCATCCTTCATTCCGAGGAGCTCTCAGATGCAGCGGGCGCGATACAGCTCGTCAAGGATGCGTTCGACTATCGGGCCCAGGACCTGATAGGTATGTATTTCTTGCATCAAGTCTTGTCGGTTCTGTGTCTGACGCTTTCGTGTTTCAGGTTTATTCACGCAGCGGCGCCTGCAGGTATATCTTGAAGTGAGCGACTTCGCATGTGGAATGGTAAGTGTCGTATACTCGAAAGATGCACAACAGCTTATGAAAGATTTTCAGCTGTCTGAATCGTACGCGAGGGGACAGGACTACGACTCCGATACCGACACTTTGGTCGGAATGTCAGACGACCTTGACCTAGGCAACACGGGGGACGAGCCATCGGAAGCGATGCTGAAGTATCCCCCGCATTCGGAGGTGTTTTATCCGGAGAACGAGGACGGTGTCGACATCGAGGGCACCGAGCTCGCTGAGGAGCTGAAATCACTGTAAGCGGTGTTTCTCGCTATTGTTGATATAGAGGACGCTGACAGGTACAGCCTCGGGCACTGGGCTGGGGTGCAAACCTCCGAAGCTGGCGGAACGGTGTCCCGCCAGATGTTCACTTTCGACTTCCGTGCATCCCCTACCGATGCTCAGCAGGTTATTGCTGTCCCTCTCCTCAGCATGCCGTGGATCTGCACCCGCGCGACTCTTACGGGCACCTTCACCGGGATCGGTGCGGATGGCCATCGGACGTACCTTCTCTCGAGTGCCTACAACACGAGCACGCTTCCAGCTGGCTACACAAAGGTAATGCTGAGCAAAGATGGGGGCACTCTTGTAGGCGAAAAGGACGTCGCGCTCTCCTTCGGCACATCTGGTCCCAAGCCCCACGTCGTGGCCAGGAAGGGATCCTCTCCGGACATCATGCAGTTCTACCCCCGGCCTTCGGAACTCCACGCCAACAAAGCCTCTGCGATGTGGCGATTCGCCACTTCCGCTGTGCTGCACGACGTCCGCCGCCGCCTTTTCTCGTGGGGGTTCATCAAGGAGCGTCGGGACCGGAAGCATTCCCTCGCGTCCCTCCTCCTTGCCGAGTCGCGCAACGGCTCCCTCCATGCGGACGATCTGGCGGAGCGTGTGCGGCTGGTGAATGTGACGACCCCGGCGGACCTGCACTACTTCGCCTACGCGAGCATCGAGCCAGCCAGGTTCCCGTGGGTGCGCCCGTGGTGCGCGGAGTGCAAGCGGGTGCTCAGGACCGTGCAGCCGTGCCTGCGATGTGCTTTGTGCGCGCTGCCCGGGGAGATCGGCGGCTGCGCGGCGCTGTGCGAACGCATGGATTGTCTGAGGAACCATCATCTTGGGTTTAGGGACCACCGGATCTTGAAAACGAGAGAGGTCGGGTGGGCGTTGGAGGCGTTCATGAAGGACAGGGGCTTGGATGAGGGGAAGTTGATGGAGTTGTACTCTCAAGCGGCCGCAGCGGTGGGCGTGTTGGGGATACGCGTGGAGAGGCGCGGGCGGTCGCCTTCGCCGCCGAGGTATTCTCCCCATCAGCTTTCGACCATCTCGGAGGTAGCGGAGCCAGCAGAGTTACAGAGAGGACGTCCAGGACACGGACCCGGCCTCGTAGGTCTTCCTGCGTCGGACGGTATCGTGGGCGGAGTCATAGCAGTGGAGAATGTGCCACAAAGAGGCCGTCTGCGTGAGATGGACACGACATCGTCTCCATTCCCTACCGACTTCCCGTCCGACCCAGTGTTCGGCCTTCCCGGCCCTGCAGTCCAACAGGCTAGCACGGAAGCAGCTGCTGCGCCGAACGAGGACACCCCTCCCGGCCCACGATGCATCAACTGCAATGAACGGATCACCGCAACTACCTGGGTGTGTGTGGAATGTTCAGGTGAGCGAGTTGTGGCATCGGCTCGTTGCGGTGGACTGACTGCTACCCTGCACATAGACCCGACGTATATCTGTCTCAGCTGCGACGAGCGTGAGGGCGGGCTTTCGCTCGGGGTGCACAAGGCGAACCATGTCCTGCTCCGGATTGGAACGACCGTCCCAAACTCCCGTAGCCCCTCCAGGATCCGGCGTAGGTCCTCGTCGCGATACCCTGTGGCGGTACCCGCTCCCATGCCGGATCCCCGCTGGCAAAGCTGGCCTGGAGAGGGTGACGGCGAGGAGAGGATAGGCGGTATAAAGGATCGTCTCGGGAGCCTGGAGAGCCGGTTTGGGAGAATCGAAGAGCGGATGGAGGGGTTTGAGAACCAGCTCGCCGGCGTAGATGGTCGTCTGGAGCGGATCGATAATATGTTGACTGCTGTGTTGTCTCTCCTACACGGAGGTGCTTCACCTTCTGATTAGTTCGTGACTTCGAATTCAGACTGAGTATTACCCTTTACGGTTTTCCGACAACGTCCTTTGTACACAAGCATCGGTGCCAGTATTGCATACCGGACCGAGATACCGTACTACGAGACGCTCAGCGAGCGCCTCAACTCGACGCCAAACTACCACACTGACAGTCTCGCCTATCTCTACGATCATGTGCCCAGATATCCGTATCTTCTGCCATTCGATGTGGATATGTGTATGCCGAAGATATCATCCCGGTTCGGCGCAGTGGACATGAGATGTCCAAAAAGAGGACAAGGATAGACGCGTAAGTACGTCCGTCTGGGCTCCAGCTCGATCTTCCCGACCATCATCTGCCACGATCCCTGTCTGCGTACCAGCACACGGTACACACCTTTTAACGCGCGCGCGCAGTCAACTGAGGCTCATGTGAGTGATTTAATATGTATCGCATGCGCACAGAGAAGTAGGGTACTTATCTGATCGACGCACCAGTACCAGATAAACACGTCCTTTGGGAGGCCGTCTCAGCTTGAGGCACCCCGCTGTTGTCGCCGCATCTGCCAGTGCACCGCGAGTCTGCTCGCGCACATACCGCCATGTCCTACCATCTCTGCGTCGACTGTGGTGGCTCCAAGACCGCGGCCGCCATCGCGGACTCTGCGGGCAACATCCTCGGCCGCGGCCAAGGCGGCCCCTCCAACTTCGCCTACCTCGGGCTCCCCAACTTCATACAGGCAGTTACAGACACCGTAACCGCAGCTCTCAAATCATTTATACCCCACCCCGAGGCCGCTAGCACCCAATCGCTCCTCCCGCCTAGTGCACCGCTTTTCGCCTCCGCGTGGTTCGGCGTGTCCGGCGTCGACAGCAACGCCGCAATCGCGCGCCTCATCCCGCCGCTCACCGCCCTCCTCGGCGTCGAGCCCATCGTCGCGAATGACACGCACCTTCTCGCCGCCCCGCTGCGCATGCACGACGACGTCTCCGCCGCGATCGGCTGCGTCTCCGGCACGGGCGGGATCGTCGTCAGCTTCAAGCAGGGGCAGGGCACGGGCGCGCGCCTCGAGGAGCTCGGGCGCGTCGGCGGCTGGGGGTGGATTCTTGGGGACGAGGGCGGCGGGTTCCACGTCGGGCGCGAGGCCGTGCGCCAGATCCTGTGGGACGAGGACCGCGCGTCTGTGTTCCCGCTGGAGGAGCGCAGGACGGAGAGCACGCTGAAGATGCGCGTAATGCAGCACTTTGGCGTCGCGGATCCGTTTGAGCTCCTCACGGTCGTGCACTGGCCGGACCCGGTGCCGAGAGCGGAGGTGGACGTTGGGGCGCCGGCGTACACGCGCGATGTGCGCGAGAAGCGGCTGTCGTCGCTCGCGCCGCTCGTGTTCGCGGCCGCGTTCGAGGACAAGGATGCGCTCGCGCTGCGCGTTCTGGGGCGCACGACGGGCGAGCTCGTCGACCAGATCTGCGTGCTGCTGCGGCCGGAGGCGGAGGGCACGGGGTACGCGCCGCGGACGGTGAAGGCGAGCGACACGATCCTGTGCTTTGGGGGCAGCCTGGTGGGCGTGGAGGCGTATAGGAAACTCCTGCTGGACGAGCTGGCGCGCAGGGGGCACGTTATGAAGCGGGTGACGTTCATCGACGACGCGGCGGTGGCTGGCGCGAAGGCGCTTGCAGCGGTGGGCAGAGCGTGATGATCTGAAGGAAACAAGTGTGTATGTATTCTTAATATCTGGGGATGTGATGTACGTGGTATTGTTTCCTATGCGGGGTATATGTATGTATCTGCGCGGCCTGGTTCGCAGGGAGGTCGTGGCATGCTACGGATCCGAGCTCCTAGAGTCCGCTGAGCCTCCTTGAGGGGAGTGTTGGGCCGGACAAACGTGTTGCATCGATGGTGACTCTGAGGGCGACTTTCATCGTCGTTGGCTGGCCTGGGCGGCGATGATGTAGCACCCTGCCCGGCTCATGCCCAGCGGTAAATAACGTGCACTGGCCATGGCAAAGAGACTCGGCGCGAGAACGCAGAGGCGCGGGCGGTGACTTGAGCGTTATGACGGACGACCCGTCTGACGCTAGCGATTTCACTTACAGCTCAGATGAAGCGACACAGATGCGAGCTCAGCCTGAGCAGGCTCTGACTGTGGTTGTCTCTCCGCGACCCGCCCTTGTGAACTGGAGTAGACCTACTACCCCCACTTTGAAGCCCGCAGCGCCCCTACGGCTTTCGTTCACACCTGCGCCGGTGACCGTAGAACCTCACAGATCCCCTCGTGAATTTGCTCGTAGTGATCGCACACTGAATCATTGCTGATGAGCAAAGCAAAGCTTTAGTAACCTCACGCGGGGTCAGACCGTATCCGATGGAGTCTACCGCATCTTGAAGACGAGGGAGGTCAGATGGACACTTGATGCGTCCAAGAAGGATAATCGCATAGATGAAGGGAAGTTGACGAGATTGTACTATCAGGCCGCGGATGTGTTCGGACGAGACATAGACGGAGGGGCGAAAGGTTGCCTTCGAGTTCGCCACCGAGGTACTGGTCCCACCAGCTTTCGACAGTCTTTCGACTGTTGCGGACTCGGCGACGGGCGGATATTATCGTTAGCTGCCTTGGGTGTCACTGTAAAGACGTAGACCTTAATACTTGTGGCGAGAGGACGGGGCAGGTATGTAAAATTTGCCTTTAAGTAGAGGACGACGACGCAACAATCTTTTAAGCGCTCATCTGCTGTATCTGTTAAGACACGCCACCATGCGCGCCTCAACGCGACGTTTGTGCGACGCTATTCCTGACCTTCCAGGCTGGTGCTAGCCCATCGATGGTTCACACCATGGTCAGACCAGCGCACTCGACGGGGGCGTATCGAAGGCACGTCCTGTGACACCCACACTTTGACCATCTCCCACCATCAACGTACCAAAACTGCATACGAACTCTGGAAAAACATCGAGCATGTCTCTGAACGTGCACGATTCTGGGGAAGGGAAGTCTCCGTCGTTGGACTCCATCAAGAGAGCCCGGGATGCTATGGCAAGAGCCGCTCAGCCTAATGAGCCTAGTTGTGCAGGTGAGTCTGCGACAAGTTGCAACCCCGTATATGTAGGGAGATCACGATCGCACCTGCCACTTCGTCGACCTCTCTCCTGGACAGTCTCTTACGTGATATTTTCTAGGCAAGCTCGAGGAGAAGATTCTGGACTCGGCGAACGCGGAAGGTGATGCTGCAAGCAGTAGCGTCGGCTTGGGCATCCTGCTCGATGGCGTGAACGCTATCACGGAAAGCCTACCCGTGCTTGTGTGTCTGCTCGACGCCCTTGCAAAGGTACATCCTTTCCTCGAGGGTACGATGATCCTTTGCGTATCCCTTGTCGAGCGTCACTGATGAACGGCTCAAGTCGCCGTGGGCGCGTTCAAGGTCGTCGTTGAACTGGAAGGGAAACGCCATGATAACGACAAGAAGGTGAAGTTACTGTTCTTCGAAATGCATAACATGATGGCAACACTTCTGCAGTACGTCCGTTAGATTTCGCTCGCCGTCCCACTAACTGACAGCCTTCTACTGCGCGGTCAGACTGCGAGACATAGACACTGGCCACGGCATCAGCCACTCCGGGCTCAGCATTGGCGCGCGGCTCGAGGTTTTGGTCAAGAAAACCGCAAAGGATATCGAAGAGTGCGCGAACGCGTGCAACGCGTACTCGCGCAAGCGACTGCTAGTCAAAGTTCTCCAGGCGCCGAGCTGGAACGAGAGGCTGAAGGACTATGTCTCTCTCTTCCGCCTCCGCAAGAGCGATTTCAACATCGTCATATCCTCCTATGTCAGCACTGGCGTCCAACACGCGAACGTCAAGTTGGACACATTGAACACAAAGTTCGTACATCGGGTATTGTGGAACTTCTCCTACTGAGAGTCATGAGCTTAGCATGGATGCGGTGATGCAGGTTTTTGTCAACTTCGCTCCCCACGAGCAACGCGTGCTGGCAGAAGTTGTTGATCGGGTTGAAGGCGGCGTAAAGGGTGTACTCGTCAAGCCCAACGTCCTGAAGGATCTCCTGCTGAAGGAGCAGCGGCTTGAGGCAGCCATGCATCCCTCGGACGAGAACGGTTCTCCCGCCGGCAGACGCATCCAGTCGGGCGGGGTATCATATGTGCCCGTGATGACAACGCCATATGTGCCCTGGATGACAACGCCGTATGCGCCCCAAATGACAATGCCGGGCTCGACTCCATACTACTCGCGTGCAGCGGAGACCCAGAGGTTGCGAAACCGGCCGGACAACGCTCAGGGGAGCACGCCGTACGAGCCCCTATGGTACTATCCTGGGAGAAATTCGCAGGCAGAGGACGTGTTCCGGGAGGGTGAGGAGTCGGAGGGGAGCCCTGAGACGAGGAGGCTAATGCAGGACTTGGCGGACGAACCGGCGATGGCGATACAGAAGAACTTGGTGTTTTTCGCGCGGAAGTTCGCGATCCAACAGAGGGAGCTCGTGCGGGAGATGACGGAGGTGGTTAAGTATGAGTGCGAGAGGGTGATTGCAGAGTTGCGTGGGGGTCCGCATGAGCGCATCATCGATCCGGTGAGCCCGTCCATATCATGAAAACAACGTTAGCTGACCGTAACCAGGACCTTTCCGAGATATGGAAGGACATGGTAAGGCTTGACTTACAAGATCGTCACTAGACGGCGGCTAACTTCAGTACTCCCGCTAGCAATGGCGCGGGATCGTCAAGGCACGGCATCTCGTCCTCGCTCTACACGACCACTTCGCGCAGAAAATCGACGACCAGCAACGTGCAGTTGCACGGGGAACATCACCACAGCACCCCGTTAGCGAAAGCGACAGGTGGGCACTAGAGTGCCTCGATCTTATGCATCTGCAGCAGATCATCGAGGCGCTCGACACCGACGCGTCCGGTTTCATCACTGTTCAGGAGGTGAACAACTTCACGACCTCGCGCCCGAATGGATGGAGGTACGTAGTCACCACTCATAAAGAGTATGCGCCACGTTGACACACTGAAGTACAGCTTGTTGCATTGGCTGGCATACTGGGCGGTCGGGTGGCAAGTCGCGATGGCTGAGTACCGGAGCAAGATATACGCACTCCTCGCACGCATGCACAAACTTCGGGTCTCAGTGCGCGTACGCGGGCCTGCTGTGCAGGAGTACCTCGATGAAGTGGTGCCACTGGTGAAGGAGATGACACAATCATTCCGCGAGGATCCGGACCGCCGCTCCCTGTTTGACCGGTTCCGATGGTATGTGGAGCAGGAGGAGAAGCGGCTGCGTGAGGGTCTAGAGACGGCGAAGTATGATCTGGACGCATTGGAAACGCTTGCGCTTATCAATGGGCCAGCAGGGTTGGAGAGAGTAGGTCCATTCGCACTGAATATTGAGGTTTTGTCAGAAGGGGCACTGATAATCGTTGGCCAGAATCTGTTCATCGTGCTGTATCTACTTCTGCGCCGACACCACGACATCATGGCAGTGGGAAAGAAGGTCATTCTTCACCCCAAAGAGCTCTTCGATGCAATCAGCGCGATACAACTCGTGAAGGATGCGTTCGATTACCGGGCCCAGGACCTGATAGGTATCTTGACGCTCTCCGCTCATAGTGCTGGCAAATCAACGTCTGATCCTTCCATGCCTCAGGTCTGTTTACCCAGCGGCGCTTGCCGGTGGATCTGGAGTTGAGGGACTTCGCATGTGGAATGGTGCGTTTCCGTGGCTCAAAGGATGCACACGGGCTAATTGAATACCCTCAGTTGTTGGACTCGTACAAGAAGGGAGGGAAAATATACAGCCACGACACCGACGACTGGGCCCAAACGTTGGACGACGTTAAACTAGGCGAGACGACAGGCGGGCCGCCGGAGGCGATGTTGAAGTATCCCCAGTATCTCGAGGAGTTTTACCCGCAGAGCGAGGACAGCGTCCATAGTGAGGATAGTGAAGCCAATGAAGACTTGAAGCCACTGTGAGTCGCTTTCCTGTCGCGGAACGAATAAATGAAGCTGATATCCGCAGCCTCGGGCGCTGGGCTGGGGTAACAACCTCGGTGGTTGACGGAGCATTGTCCCACCGCTCCTTCAATTTTGACTTCCACGTCTGCCCTTCCGATAGTAAACAAGTCATCGCTGTCCCTCTCAGTATGCCGGGCACTTACATCCATGCGACTCTGATGGGCACCTTCACGGGCCGCGACAAGGACGGCCGCCGCACGTATGTCATCTCGAATGCCTACAACACGAGCGCGCTCCCAGTCGGCTACACGAAGGTAGTGCTTAGCGAAAACGGGAGCACTCTAGAAGGCGAGAAGGACGTCGCATTCTCCTTCAGCACATCGGATCCCAATCTGCTGCGCGTCGTGATCAAGAAGGGATCCTCTCCGGAAATCATGCAGTTCTACCCTCAGCCTTCGGAACTTCAAGGCAACACGGCCTCCGCGCTGTGGCGGTTTTCCATCTCCGCCGTTCTGTACGAGGTCCGCCGTCGACGGCTCTCGTGGGGATTCATCAAGGAGCGTCGCGACCGGAAGCACCTCCTCGCGTCGCTTCTCCTCGCCGAGCTGCGCAATGGCTCGCTCCACGCAGACGATGTGGCGGAGCGGGTGCGACTGGTGAACAGGACAACCCCGTCGGACCTGCACTACTTTGCGTACGCGAGCGTCGAGCCAGGCTGGTTTCCGTGGGTGCTCCCGTGGTGTGCGGAGTGCAAGCGGGTGTTGAGGACGGCCGTGCCGTGTTTGCGCTGTGCGGTCTGCACCCCGCCTGAGGAGGCCGTGCGCGGTGTGGCGCTATGTGATCGCGCGGAATGCCTGACGAGTCATCTTAGGGATGGAGTCCACCGCATCTTGAAGACAAGAGAGGTCGGGTGGGCACTTGGCGTGTCCAAGGAGGACAATCGCTTAGATGAAGGGAAGTTGACGAGATTGTACTATCAGGCGGCGGATGTGTTTGGACGAGGCATAGGGAGGGGCGGAAGGTTGCCTTCGCCACCGAGGTACTGGTCCCACCCGCTCCCGACCGTTGCGGAGGTGACGGGCGAGTCAGGAGAGCTACAGAGAGGACTCCCAGAAACAGGACCCGCTTTCGTAGGCCCTCCTGCGTTCGACCGCGGAACCGATGGACCCGCACTACCGGCGGGGTTTGTGCCACTGCGGATCATTGGTAGTCCTCGCAAGGAGGACGCGACATCGTCTCCAGTCCCTGTCAGGCTCGGCACCCCATCTGAGCCAACATCCGTTCTTCCCGGGCCCGCAGTCCAAGAGGCTAGCGCAGGAGAAGTCGGCGCCCCAAACGAGGACCCCCCTCTCATTCCACGATGCATAGGATGCGATGTACCGATCCTCACGCCCGCATGGGTGTGTGTGGAATGTTCAGGTGAGTGGTGTGAAAGCTTCAGCTCGTGGCAGTGGGTTGACTGCTGTCTTGCACATAGATCCAACATACGTCTGTCTCAACTGCGACGAGCGCAAGAGCGGGCTTTCACTCGGGGCACACGAGGCGCACCATATACTGCTCCGGATCGGGGCGACGGTCCCGAACTCCCGTAGTAGCCCCTCAAGCACTCGGCGGAGGACCCCATTCTCAATCTTTCAGGAAGTACCCGCTTCCACGCCCTGGCATAGCTCAGGCTGGCCTGCGCTGGGGCAAGGTGTTAGCGAAGCGAGGATATGTAGAATGGAGGATCGTATGGAGAGAACACTCTGGGGCATAGAGGATCATCTCTGGATTAACAAGGACAGTGTAGACGATCATCTCTGGAGCGTGGACGATCGTCTCTCGAGTATAGACGATCGTCTTTCCAGTAGCGAGGACCGGCTCATAGCAATGGAGAAGCGGATGGAGGCGCTCGAGAACCGGCTCACTGACGGTCTGGCGCGGATCGACCATATGTTCACCACTGTACTGTCTGCCCTCCACCGCAGCGGCTCACCATCTTCCTAGCTTGTGACTCTGAGGCGATACTTGACCCTTCACGGGCCGCGAGGCAATTTTGTACTACGAGTAGCTTCCGAATGTGTATCAGACAGTGCCGTATGGTACTGTGTACCCTACGCGTGTTAGATATATATCAATATATCAGTTGGCTACTAGTTGGACGCACAACGGAAGGTCCCATGATACAATATGGGAAGAGCTCAGCCTGCCTGCGATGTCAACATATGACGCATCGACCAGGCCTGAGACACGTCCATGAGCTACTGGGAGTATTTACATCCGTCGGGGGATATAGGCTCGGGTCACAAACCGAACAAAATGTGCCCGACTTTGACGTCAGCACCCTCCCGCACGCCAGGCACGGCCGAAGCAGCCACGGGAACCTATCCGGCTCGAGCGCCGCGTGCGCGTAGAAGTGCAGGTCCGCGGGTGTCGCGAGTCCAAAGAGTCGTGTGCACTCAGCAGCGTCGTCGGAGGGGAGCGCGGTGCGTTTGGAGATTACGGCGTGCAGGAGGGAGACTAGACGCCGCTTGCGATCTCTGCGCTCCTGAAGGAAGTTCCACGAGCATAGGCGGCGGCGGACGTCGTAGAGCACGGAGTCGAGTGCGAAGCGCCAAAGTGCAGCAGGCTTGTTCGTCGCGAGGGCAGAGGGCGTGGGGTAGAAGAGCATGGTCTCGGGAGACACTCCTTTCTTACACACGACGTACGGCTTGTGACCTGGGGTGGTAAATGCAGCTGAGGTGTCTTGCTCCCCGGCGAGCGTCGTCCCGTCTGCGTCTAATGTTGCTTTGAAGTAGATGGGGGCTACCGCGCCGCTGTTGCAGGTAGTCGTGATGAGGTATGTGCGCTGGCCGCAGTCAGTCACTTCCGAAACTTCGCCCGTCATCGTCTGCAAGGTGCACAACCGCGACCGAAGGAGCCGAGAGATGGCGACGACTTTGCTGGAGTCGGTGGGCGAAATGTGGAAGGTGAACGTGAAGACGTCGCGGTGCAGCATCTCGTCTGCTTCGTGTGTTCGAGAAGCGACCCAGTAGCCGAGACTATCATAGGAGATGCAGTTCGTGCGATCAGAATTATTGTCTATTCGGTCGAGACAAAGCAAGGCTCACAGAGGTCTCAGGTCCTCGATGATATCCGTGCCATCGCTCTCAACGCCGTCATCGCTCTCGGGATAGAAGTTCTCGAAATGGGGAGGATACTTCAGCGTCGTGGCCTGCGGTGGAGTGCGTGTAGTCTCGTCGATGCCGTGGCTTTCGGCAGCTATCCGCTGTGTATAGGCCAAACCAAAGTACTTCGTGAGAGACGGTGACAGCTACATTCCGATGCAATGAGTGAATCATCGTGCGTAAGACATGCATGGTATAAGTCTCTCTCACCATGCCACATGCGAAATCGCCGAGTTCAAGATGGACGTTCAGCCGTCGTTGGGCGAGTAGAACTGTCGCGTCGGAGGATCAGTATGGACCACTGTTTAACCAGCCGGAAGTACGACAAGTATGAACCTGTAATGTGCTGCACCCTATAGTTGAATGCGTCCTGCACAAGCGTGATGGTTGCCGCGGCGTCTGACAGTTCATCGCGGTGAAGAATGATTGTCTGCGCAAGTCGCATGACGTCGTAGTGCCGGCGCAACAGAAGATATAAGATAACAAAGAGACTCTGTCATGGCGCTGTCAGACCCGGTGGATACTTACAGAAACCGAGACCAGGGAAATGGGTACTTACTCGCTCGAGGCCCCACCGCGGGCCACTGATGAGTGCCAGGGTATCCAAGGCGTCCAGATCGTACTTCGCCGTCTGCAGGCCCTTGCTGATGTGCGCCTCCTCCTGAGCAGTATACTCCTGAAAGTGGCGGTCAACGCGGTGGAGCTGTGTGTCCTCGCGGAAGTTGTCGGTCATGGTCTGCACCAGAGATGTGACCGTTGAAAGGTAGGACCAGACAGCATCGCGGCGCACGCGCACTAGAGGTTGCGCTTGGTTCATGAGGGTGAGGAGCGCCCAGATCTTGCGTCGGTACTCTGTCATCGAGGCCTGCCAGCCCACTGCCCAGTATGCGAACCATCGCAAAAGGCTGTTGGCAAGCTGAGGGGAAATCTTTGAGTTATATCGGAAAGCTGGGCATACCTCCATCCGCGGGGCCGGGAGACCGTAAATCGATTGACTTCCTGAATGGTTACGAAACCGGAGGAGTCGCTGTCCAGGGCCTCGCTGATGTGGTGTAGGTGCATGAGGTCGATGTACTCGAGCGCCCATAGCTCGTTCTCGCTGATAGCAAGTTGTTGCTGCGAGCGGCGGTCGAGGGCACGTTGCTGATCATCGAGCCGCTGCGTGTAGTAGTCGTGGATGGCGAGCACGAGGTGTCGCGCTTTCACAATCCCGCGCCATCGCTGTCGTGGGGATTAGCAACTACTGGTCGGAGTGCCGAACTTCCAGATTGCTCACCATGTCCTTCCATATCTCGTACATGACCTGCGCGCCCGCGCGTCAATGCTTCAGTACTTATATGGGTTCATCTTGTAATTAGAAGAAACACGCACCGGGTCTATGATCTTCTCGTGCGGGCCATCCAATACGGTGCTAATCACTCGGTCGCCCTCATGGACGATCACGTCCGTCAGCTGTGCGACAGTCTCCTGCTGCTGGATGAGAAACCTGTGCTCGAACGTCTCGAGATTCTTGCGGATCGCGACCGCGGGCTCGTCAGCGAGGTCCGCCATGAGCTGGTCGAGTTCCCGGTTCGGCTCCGATACCGGTAGAAACGGATTCTCCTCTTCGCGAGGGTCCGCCCATGGATTTGAGGTGGGGGCCACAGGGGATGGGCGACTACCGGCTGCGTACGCGGTGGTGTGGAGGGGCCCGTATGCGGATGCAATATCGTTCGCTGGAGGGAGGGCGTCGTCGGGTCGCCAGGTCGATTCCTCATAATAGGGAGTGGCGTATGTAGTGTGGGGATCTCGAGGTGGGACGGACCGCACGCGCGACCGTTGATGCTCGGCCGCGCGGGGGTAGTAGTAGTAGCCGGAATACATGTCCCTAGGCGCAGTATCTATGGCGGGTCCTATGTATGGGGGGATGACATGCGGCCCTGGGTACGCGGGGATGACAGGTGGCTCTTGGTACGAGGGGATGACAGGCGTAGGCAGGTATGTCGCATCGCCGGAGCTTTGCCCGGGGTACCCTGTAGGAGTAGGGCCTGTATATGGGGGGACGAAAGCGGATCCGGTCGGATATACGGTGAACAGGCCCGGTCTAGTCGGCGCGGGAACCCGGGGGGCGGTAGGAGGATCAGAGGTAGGCGACAGACCACCTTCTAGCATCTGTTCCTTGCGGAGGAGTTCTTGCAGTAGGATGGGATTGCCGAGCACAGCCTGCGTGCCGCCTCCTTGACGGATTGAATCCGCGAGCGTTTGCTGCTCGCGTGGGACTACCTTTTCGAAGAACTCGAGGACGACGTCTATTCTGTATCAGGGATAGTGACATGTAAGTGTGCGAGAAGTGAGGAGTAGCTTGCGCGGGCAAGCACTGACTTCGTCAAGAGCACGTCCAGCTTGTCGTTCGCGTTGTCGATGCCGATGCCGGTATGAATGGAGATCGCGAAGTTGAACTCGCCCTTGCGATCGTTGAATCGCTGGATATACTCCTTGAGTGTGCCGTTCCAGCTCGGTGCCTTGAAGACTTTGACGAGCAGGCGCTTGCGCGAGTAGGCGTCGCAGGCGTTCGCGCACTCTTTGATGTCTCTGGCGGCGTTTTCAGACGCTTCCTTGAGGCGGATGTTGATAGTGAGGCCGTCGCGCGCGACGTGGTCCTTGCGGACGCCTTCTAACCTGGAAAAAGGAAGTCAGAGGCGATGTTTCGCGATGATATGTGGTGAAGAGGCGCACTGTAGAAGCGCAGCCATCATGTTGCGCATCTCGAGGAAGAGGAGGGTTATCTTTTTGTCATTGTCGCGCCGTTTCACCTCCAGTTCGACGACGACCTTGAACGCGCCTACAGCGACTGCGAGGAACAGGCGTTAGCTGAAAGGTCCTGTAAAATTGTTTACGGCAGACTACGGAACGATAGGCCATTACGATCCACAAATGATGCAACCTCGCGGAAGCTCGGGTACGCCGCAAGGCTCGAGCAGCATACTATCGTTATCAAGCTGTCCGAACGTCACCAGGCAGAAAGTGAGAAGTAAGGTAGCACGCTTCCAGTGAACTCGACTATAAGAGACATTGACAGCGATCGACTTCGATATTTTTAGAAAAGCCCTGAGTGATGTCGATGCTGTCTATCGTTCTGTGGCGCGCTGTGCCAAGAGGAGCACTCACTTGCAAGGAATGGATGAACCTGGGCCACGGCATCCAGCGCGCGCACCAGCGGAGGCAGGCTGTGGACAAGCGAGTCGACACCGTCCAGGAGGACGCCCAGACCATCGCTGTCACTGGAGGCCTGTCCTGCGTCATTGACGGAGCGTACAAAATCCTCTTCGATTCGATCTGTGTGAATTGGCTAGTAAATGAGCAACCGCAGTCGTTCCTGTTGACAGTACCTGCGCGGCGCGATTCACGCGGCTGTGCAGCTGCAGTTAGAGCTTGCCGAGCGTCTTCGAGGGTCACTGTTGGACTGAATGGACGTGTTGCACTAGAGCTGGTCAGGTGGTGGTTTAGCATCCTTAGCTGTGGGCAAGACGCAGGGAATCAGGACCACAACTAGATTGACAACAGCGGAGTGAGAAATTGCAAATGGCACATGGGCGTTCAAAGATGCGCAAGTTCTAGGTAAGGAGCGACAGTGATCTTATTGCCCTACTCATCCTAGGCTGATACTGCAGACACTCGGCACAGTTTGAGAAATTGCTTGCGGAGCAGGAGCACTAGTTGCGTGGTACGGGTAGAAAGAGTCGAAGCCACATGGCAGAGTCTGAGTCGTGCGTGCACCATGGCTGGGGCGCCCATGCTTGTTCCTGAGTGCCGTTCGGCGCTAACGCAAATCTTCCTTGACCACGATCGACCGACGACGACGATGTTACATAGCGAGCCAAAATTCGTCCTGACAGTGTCTCCCTGCGATGGCGTTCGAAACTACTGGTAGTCATATCAGGAACGCCGAAGAGCACCACGACACCCTTGCTTTTTATGTCTCACGGCGACTCACGCTGGGGTGGCAGGCAGGCGCGTGCCCGAAAGCAGTGTTTCCAAATTCGCTACGCCCAACGGTTTCACAGATTTCAAATCCTCATGAGGCCAGCATCACGTATACCCGCTGGAGACCGGCGGGGCCATTGGCATTGCGAATGATTGACGTCTGCGCCCATTCGTCCGAGTCGTCGCTCTCCGGAGGTCAGTCCACTCTCACCGTGCCTCTTACACTATGCCCCTCATCCATTGATCAACCCCCTCCACCAACTACCAGCTCGCGCCGGTCGCTCATATACCCGACTATACTCACGATGTCATCGGACATAGTGACCGTTGACGACCTCAGCGAGTCGCCCCCGTTCGAATATTCCGACGTTGCGTTCGAACCCATCCCGATTCCAGGCGACCCTGCTATATGGGACGGGTACGTTCATGTGGCACGCGAGCAAGGCTTATCCGCGACACTGCAGTTCACAGGTATGTCGCACTGTTTATCTCTGGTCTCGAAGCCAGACAATGTAAAAGGGTATCGTGGCTTCGTCTACATTGGGGAGGGAGAGAACTGCGCAGAAGACCCGCCGATACCTTTCTGCTCTTACCAGTGCTCCGATACGGTTCGAGCCCAGTACCGTCTGGCGACGAGACTGGTTTGTCTTCGTCCCTCTTCCGATTGAGAGCGCTCATCCGCTTGGACCCCCGAACCAGGCTCACAAATCTCCGTCTTTGGTCGCGTCGACCCACCACAGAATGGCGCCTCCCCTCCCCTCTCACTGTACAGCGTCGGAAATACAAAGCTCCAGGCATTCATCCCCGACGTCGTCACCGCGCCCGTGGACAATGTCGCGTTCTTCAACTCGAACGTCATGCCCTACGGCGTGTACACGCTCATCATCAATGTCTCTAGCGCAAGCACCGACTCCCCCTTCTACCTCGATTATGTCCGGTATAACACTACCGACCCAAGTGCTGCAGTTGCCGCGTCCACATCAGCAAGTGTTAGCTCGACTAGCCCAACCGCTGCAGCAACGACGAGTGCACCCGCACCTACGAACCTCTCCTCATCCTCCTCTCCGCCGGTCGGCCCAATAGTGGGCGGCGTGGTCGCAGGCGTGGTGGCCATATCGGCAGTCATCATCGCATTCTTATGCTATCGCATGCGGCGACGAAGACCTGGAGCCAGAGCGCCGCTTTCGCCCTTGGACCCCGCAAGTCGTATGTTTCTCTTCCCTCTGCAATCTATCTCTGATGACTTAGCGCACCATCTTGTGCCCACAGCGTCGGTCTCACGCATCACCCCGTACGTCGTCCCCGCACATGCGCGCTCGCAGAGCCGCTTCAGCGAGGGTCTGCCCACGGCCGCGTCCGCACTGTACTCCCCAGGCATGCGCGAGGTCGCTGGCGCCAGCGCGTACTCGCTCGGCGCGTCCACATCCGCCGGGGAGCCTGTGAAGGGCTACTACCAAGGCTCCGGCAAGGGCGCGCGCGTGTCCCCGGGGACTCAGCACCGCCAATACAACAACGCGTCCCCTGGGGCGTCCGCGTACGCCGCGAGCAGCAGCGGCGCGGCGTCGTCGTATGCGGGGCCTGGGCCGGCGAGCGCGTTCGGGGGCACGCACTCACATCCAAACCCAAATTCGCGCGCGCACGCGTCGCCGTCCCCAATGTCGAGCGTGCACGACCTGCCGAACTTTGTCGGGCGCGGCAGCGCGGGGCACACAAAGGGCCAGCGCTCGGAGGCGGAGGCGCTGCTCGCGGGGTCTGAGTTGGGCGTAGGTGTGGGCGCGGGCGTGGGCGTGGGCGTGCAGGAGGACTCGGGGGTGCGGTTCGAGCCGGGGGTGACGCCGTCGGACGTGGCGCCGGTGCTGCCGCCTGGCGCGGTGCCGATACGGTCGGCAGCGACGCAGTCGGAGGTCGCGCGGGCGGATGTGCCGCCGGCGTATACGTTTGATTGAGCCTTGCGGTGTTAGGGAGATTGCAGGTGTCTCTATTGGAGGGGTTCGATTTATTGCGGTGAGTGCGAGGTGGGGTATGGGTTGGTTGGCATCGTGGGTGATGACTGTTCTGTTGACCTTTAACAGTGTAGCCTAATTTTTAGTTGTCTAGTACTCAGTGTGTATACCCCGGTGCGGTGAACGTAGTATCTGGATCTCCGTGGCAGTTGATGTGCTCGCCGTGAAGATGTACGCCAGGAGTGAGGCCAACGATCGCGAATGCATCTAGCGAGTAGGTGAATCCCCGTAAGCTGATCACATTCAGACTTGTGTATAAGTAGTAATGCTTGCTTGGGAGAGTGTGAGGTGTAAGGCAAGGGGCGGGATGTTGGTCATCAAAACGGGGTTCTTCGGGAGGAACGACTGTCTTCCGCCTCCGAACGTGAGGCTAGTTTACAAGCCTAGTTTAAGGCTCGCGGCGGGCGCGAGGGGCTTGGGCGGGAGAGCGAAAGACGATTGGACTTCATCCACAACCACCCGTAAGCCGGTTCTAACCTCTGCACTCGGGCGGGGCCAAGGCCAAAATACACGTGCGGTGGGACACTACGCAAGGTCTAAGTTACAGTCTTCTGTGACAAGGGCGAGTAAGTATGTTGAACAAAAAGTAATAGTGCCAGATTGCCATTGATATGACTATACGTGCGTTGCGCCCCACTATCGCACTACACTACTGTCCGACTCGTACAGTGTACTTTGCGTACGTTTTATATGGGCAGGCACATTCGGGGAAAACGAAAGGGTTTTTGGGAGGACGTGAATGTCATACATAAGCTTAGATCACATACAGAGCGCACGAGGGAGAACATAGAGCGCAATCGAGCGGCCGTTTTGCCTCGCATGTGATTTTCAAGGTGTGCCTTGGCGAAAAGCAAACTTTGCTCTACTACCATGGCAAACACAGGGAGTGCATATTGGTCGTCTGGGTCAGCGAAGAACCGTGACGCTCGGGATACCAAGTATTTTTCGACCATAAAGACCACGCACCACATCAACAGAGGGACATCTCGTTCGCTTTGCAACCTCCAAAGCCTGCGAGACCTCATCATTTGGACGACAGACCATGGATGCATCGTGTCGATGGGTAGCACAAGAAGCTCATGCCTCGCATGTTGCAGCGACTCTGCGAGGCGGTGAAAGACTTCAGGCACGTCTACAGGGGGCGTGCGTCGCGGAAGGGCCATCGAAAACGCCTGGCAGGCAACTCGCCAATCGGGAAGCCGCGGAGGGGGCGGACGGCGCGCGGTCGCCAGCTGTGTCGCTGCAACGTACATCCGCACCGCGCGATCGAAGGCGCTGCCGTGAGGATGCTTGCTATTGATCGACTCGCGGGAGTTGTGTACGAGGTAGACCGTGGGCGTGATGATGTCTTTCTGGACATCTAGTGGAAGCGAGTGGCAGAGAAAGCCCCCACGTCTGCGACGGAGTTGTCGTACTGAGGCCCAGGGTACTCTACTAGCCCGGCACATGGGGCGTGGCAGCGCGGGCGTCCATGCACCGACAGGATAGAGCGGGGACGTTCCCGCTTTGATGGATTTGCCGAGGTAGAGACACACCAGACTGTCGGGGAGACTGGAGTGCTGGCAGGCCAGGACCGCGAGGTACGCGATATCGGGGTGGTTGCGCACAGGGATGAGAGGAAGCGTGACGCGGACGCCAAAACTGGTGATGCGCGTTTCGACCGAGGCGTCGGGAGCTGAGTACCCAGAAACTTCGAGATTCGGGCCTGGGAGACGGGGACGATGTCCCCTGCGTACATGAAGCAGTCTGGGGAGGGCGCGAGAAGACGTCCGGTATCCGACGCGTCCTGAGTGGATTCCTGCTCGAATGTGTCGCTCTGGCGAGGCCGGAATGTCTGCACGGAGAGCACGTCATACAGATTCAACGCGCCCCAGGCAAAAAGGCTCTGGTCGGGGGGGCAGTGTCGGAGAATCTCCTCTTGCAGTCTGTAGAACGCCTTCTCCGCACCCTCGCCGTAGAGGGTGGCCATATTGACGCCGAAGATACCCATGAGCGAGTACGCACGATCTTCCGGCCGCGTGGTACGCCGCCGCGCGGCCCAGGACATCTGACGCGCGAGGCTGACCTTGTGGAGCGGACGATGCAGCGTGAGCACTTCCAGGTCGATTCCAGTGACACGTTGGATAGCGGATGCCCAGGAGTGTTTTGTGCCTATAACCGTCCACTCGGAAGAGACGAAGAAGAGGAGGCGTGGTGCAAGAAGCTCCTGGAGGGTCCAACCGCGGGTGAAATACACACTCTCGACGAAATTCT
>MNAD01001279.1:0-13078 GCA_001895945.1 Trametes pubescens | reverse complement strand
AGGTCTGACCAAAAGACTTAGATGCGTCTACGGTGACCACGCTTCGCCGTGAGATGCTGGACGTCATTCGACACAAGTTCCTCAACTTGAACGCCATGGACGACATGCAGTGGCCTCATATCACACCCAACGGGTCGCCCCTTCCGGCACAACCAAAGTCGAGACCAGCCGCGCGCTTCAGCTCTATCCTATCCGACTCCGAGGACGATGAGCCTATGGACGACGTGGACCTGAAGGCGTACTGGCAGGCGATCGCGAAGCGGTATGAAGCGCAGAGCTTTGACATGGCGAAGATGTCCGTCAACCAGGCGGACCAGCTGCCGCTGCACTGGACGGTGGTCAACGTCAGCATTACTGAAGACCGCCATACTATGTTCGTCACTCGCCAGCGCGCGGGGCACAAGCCTCTCATTTTCTGCCTGCCCCTCAAGGGCAGGAGAGAGGGCCAGGAGGACGAGCACCTGACATATGAGGATGCAATCAAGGAGCTGCAAGAGATCATTCGTCTGAGTGATGAAGGCACCCGACAGGCCGCAGACGTCAAGAAGGATGATCGGGAAGCTCGTATGGCCTGGTGGAAGACCCGGTCTGAGCTCGATGGCCGACTCCGTGAGCTCCTCGGAGACATCGAGTTCTGCTGGCTCGGCGCGTTCAAGGTGCGTCCTCTCAGCTTACGGCAATTACGCCGCACTGACACAGGCCTCGGCAGACCATCTTCACGCCGACGGATCTGCACTCGGACGACCTCGCGGCGCTTCGGACTCGGTTGGACGTGGTGTTCAAGGGCAGCCTCGTGTTCCAGGAGAAGAAGCCGAAGTCCCGGCTCGGGCTCGACGACGGGCTTCTCGAGTGCTTCTCCACGCTTCCGCCGAACTGCCGAGAGGAGGAGCTCGAAGACCTCGTCTATTTCATCCTGGACCTGTACCAGTTCCACGGGGTGCCGGTCGCGATCTCCGAGGTGGACATGGACCAGGTGGTCGTCGAGCTTCGGAACGCGCTCGAGGAGCACGCCGCGCGGATCAAGGGGCGCGTAGGGCAGGACGGAGACGGGGACGCAGCCGGCGAGAAGGACGACGGCCACATCTTCCTCGTGCTGGACAAGAATGTGCAGGGCATCCCGTGGGAGTCGCTGCCAGTCCTGAGGGGGAAGAGCGTGAGCCGGATCCCGAGCATGGACTTCCTCATTGACCGGCTCGAGTTCTCGCACTGGAGGAAGTGGGAGGACGGGCGCGCGCAGGAGGGCCTGGTCGACCAGGCGAGCGTCGATCCGCGGAGGACGTACTTTGTGCTGAACCCGAGCGGGGACCTGAAGGGCACGGAGGGCCGCTTCGCGGAGTGGCTGACGGGAATGAAGAGCGTCGGGTGGGACGGTGTGGTGGGACATGCGCCGAGCGAGCAGCAGTTTGTGGATGCCCTGACGAACCGCGACCTGGTGATGTGAGTTCGTCCACTGTGACGGGTGTCTGATTAGGTTCTAACGACGCAAACACAGTTACTTTGGCCATGGCGGCGCTGAACAGTACGTTCGCTCGCACAAGATCCGCCATCTGCCGAGATGCGCCGCGACTATGCTCTGGGGCTGTTCGTCCGGGATCCTGAAGTACATGGGTGACTTTGACCGAACGGGCACGCCGTACCATTATATGCTCGCCGGCTGGTGAGTCTACATATTGTCTCGCTCCTCGCTCGGTGCTGACCTATCATGTTCGATAGCCCTACGCTCGTGGCGAACCTCTGGGACGTCACCGACCGCGACATCGACAAGTTCTCGCAGTCCGTGTTCGACGACCTGCATCTGAACGCGGACGCGGTCAAACAGTGGCGGGCGGACGGCGGTGGCGCGGAGCGGACATCGGTCGTGCGGGCGGTGGCGAAGGCGCGGGAGAGCTGCAAGCTCAAGTACCTGACCGGGGCGGCGCCTGTGGTGTACGGTATACCCTTCTACTTGTGATACCACCTCGCTGTTCTCTATCTTTATGAAGACGTTCCTGCTTATATGCCGTATACAATGTGGTTCAGAATAATGAATACATAGCTTTGTGCGCGCCCACTCGGCCTGCACGTTCACGTTCGGATCGTTGACAGACGTCGACGCGAAGTTGTTCGTCAGTTCGTGGCAGCGCTCAGTACTTGCGTATCGGCGTCGCGCGATGCAGATGTTGTCGGCGCCTGCGCTGAATTTGCTTCTGAGATCCAGAGCGGCTGAGTTGGACATGTCCTGTCAGGCTTTCATGTTTTAACGTGAGGACTCCAACATAGGTAGGAAGAAGGAGAACTGGGGTGGAGGACAATCATCTGGTGACGGGCGTCTGTGGGATCATGCCCACGTGATGGGGGGACGGCGCGTCGCGTCGATTGTGGCACCGGGCGTGTCTGGCGCGGGCGCATTCCTGCAGTCGACCACCATGAGCGATGGATCCTACTCCCCTTCGTACCCCCAGCCAGGCGTAGACCTCTCCTCCGTCTGTCTCGTCGTTCTCAAACGCCGCGTCCCCCATCTCTTCGGCTTGCAACGACACTCACGCCGTTCAAACCGTCTCGCCATGTCTGCCCCTCGCTCCCCTTCCCCCCTCTCCAATCTCGCACCCGTGTTTAACCCCTGTATGTTTGCACAACTCTCTGAGCTCTCCAACATCGTCTCTTATTGACCCTCTTCCTTTTAGCCTCCGACATCAGCGATGACACGTCCCATGACGACTCGCACAATTTCTCCAACCTCCCTGGTATGTACGGTATGTGCAGTCCGTCCTCGTTCAAAGCTAGGCGGTGCTCATCCCCTTTCTCTAGCCTCTCTCCCAGCGCATGCCGGCCCTGCTCCTGCGTATGCCTCACCGTCTGGTGCGGGCTCCTCCGCTGCTCCAACAGCACCCCCAGCGCCCGCCGCCGTTCCTGTCGTGCCTGGCACGCACAGATCCTCCGCGCCCGCGTCGCCCCCGGCGTCCGGCGCCCCTGCTCATTCCGAGTCGTATGGTACATGCTCATGCCTCACTTACTCCGTGCCCCATACTCATGCGCATGTTGCAGAGGGGTCGATGGACATGTCCATCGTGCCCAGATCCCCCGCCATGTGCGTGCCAGTGGGCGAGCTGAACTCGAGCCTCGACCCCACCCAGCCCGCCGCGACCGCGCCCCCGTCGCCCGGCCTCCGCGAGTGCACAAACATGCCGATGCCCCCGCCCAGTGCGCGCGGGCGCGTCGCGACGGCGAAGGAAGGCGTGAGTCCACACACGCCGCCGACGTCGGGGCGCGTGAGCCCGACATCGAGCACGGGGAGCCAGAGGAGTCGCTCGGGCTGGGGCACGCGCGCGGCGCGGCCCTCGCGCGGGGCGGCACAGCCGTTGATGCAGTCGACGCCTGCGGTCCTGGGTGCACAGCAGTCGCAGAAGGTGCCTGCGTTTGGGCGAACGGCCCCCGGGAGCTCGCATGCGTCCGTCAACAGTGACGGATCCTGGCCTGACTTCCAGGGGCTCTATCGGCAGCTGCGGAACACGGAGAAGGCGCTTGCGAAGGAGCGTGAGGAGCGCGAGCGGGAGGTGAAGTTATTGCACGAGTTCATTGAGAAGGAGAAGGAGGGGCGAGCGATGGATGCCAAGTACTGCAAGATTCTTCTCCAGGAAAAGGATGAACGGCTCCGAGAGAAGGATGAATGGCTCCGAGAGAAGGATGAATGGCTCCGAGCGAAGGATGACCACCTCAAGATTCTTATCCAGGAAAAGCATGAACGGCTCCGAGAGAAGGATGAACGGCTCCGAGCGAAGGATGAACGGCGGGAGACCGAAGTCGGCTTGTACAAGGGCATGATCGCGATGTTGACGGAGAGGTGCGAGGAGCTCAAGAAGGAAGTGGAGGAGGTGAGCACCGGGAAGACATTAATCTGAACCCAGTAGCTCGACTTCCTGCCCGAGCATCTTCTCTCATCCTCATCGCAATTCCTTTTTTCGCCGTCATGTATTTGCTCTCATGTTTTCCATCGCTCGCTCTGTAGCTTTGACTTGCGGACTCGGATTCACGATGCACTGCGAGGCCTAGCTGTTATGTATGTACGATATCTACGCTCATGAATATCATCAAATTGCGACTCGGACCTGGAAGAATGGTGACTCCCTTGGCCGTCGTGCTACCAGCGCAGTCACTTCCGTGCCCCTCTGCGCCCGTGCGAGTGGGTGCAACTATAGAATTATGAGGATATATCATCTGTTGCTTCCCGTCGACGCGGAGGTGCGTAATACGCGCCTTTCATTTTGAAGAGTTAAACATGAGAGCTGACATTGGCTACATGATGCAGTGGGGAAATTTATGAACTATACCGTATTGTTGTAAGACTTTGTATGATCAAACCCCATCATACTTCAGACTCGAACACTCTTACCCATGGAGAGTAGCATACGTCGGTAGCCCATGTCAAACTCTCAGATGCCATGTACGTGTCCACGCGAAACCCGCCATCTCGTGGCCATCCGCGAACCCGATATGCTCCACCAAGGTCTGAGAATCGAGGGCGAAACTCCATGGCGGGAGCTTCGCGTCACACCCGAGACCGCCGATTGCGATATCGATTCGGAGGAGCAACGAGAGGAGCTGCGGAAGCTCTAGACTGCCAAATGGGACGCCGAGCAGCGCATCACCAGCCGCTGCGGGACCTTGTTCTCTGAATCAATGGCGGCATTGTCTCTGGCCGGATGGCACATCTGGTGAAGAGAAAGGGTGGAAATGAAGGGCTTCCAGCCGCAGTTGATTGCAGGGCGGATGAATGACGAGGGTCTGGTGGGTAGGGACAATACGCGTGGCTTGCGGCCCTGATCGTCCACATCGGAGAAGCATGGCGAATTGGGACTGACGGGTGAGTCAAGGGAGTGTACGGCGCGTCATACTGGCGAAAAACGGCTATTGTAGGTCGGGTAAGGGTAGGAACTGGGACTCGGCATAGTCCAAAGCGCAGGGACGATCGATTTAATTTGCGAGGGTGGATCGTCAGCCATGCGCCATGGCCATGGCGGATGCTGCGGCCCGGACAAGGTAGGACAATGACGGGCGTCTGTGCCCACGTGATGGCGGACGGCGTGTCGCGTCGCGGGCGCATTGTGTTGCTCTGCACTCGACCGCATTTGAGCGGCGTGGTGTTGCTCTGCAGTCGACCACGATGAGCTATAAATCCTACCCCTCTCCCGCAGATCTCCCTTCCCTCCGTCTCTTCGTTCTCAAACACCGCGCCCCCCATCTCTTCGGCTCCAGACGACACCCTCGCCGTTCCAAACGTCACGCCATGTCTGCCCCTCGCGCCCCTTCCTCCCTCTCCAACCCCGCACCCGCCGTCGACCCTGCCGACACAGACGCCATCTCCACCATCTACCAGCATCTCTCCCAGCTGCGCCAAGCCCATTCCGCAGACAATGTCCCCCCTTTGCTCGATATAGAGCTCCTCGTCGCCCTCGCCGACGCCCTCCTCAACGCTCCTGCCGACTCCGCCCGCAGAAGCCAGCTCTGGACCCAGCTCCTTCACAACGTCGACGCTGCTCTCACCAGGGCGCTCGACAGAAGCCGCCCACTCGTCAGCCCGGATGCGTCAGACAGATGTGTGCTCATCCCGAGGGACATCAAGGGCTGGATCGAGAACGTCGTCCCTATCCATGTTGAGTTGATCAAGAACATCGTCGTCGAGGGCAGGGGGAAGGATGCCGTGTTGGAGCTCCTTCCACTATACCAGCAGTTGACGAACGTCAAGAACGTCTCCCCCGAGGATCATGCCAATCTCTACAACCTCGTATTGGCACTCGACAGCGTGCTCAAGTCTGAAGCCCAAGAGCTCCCCGGAGACAACTCTGTCATCCCGCCGGAGGAGAACCTCCAACGCCTCTTCGGCTTCACCAGCCATGGTGAACTACAGCACCTCTGTGAGGCCAGCGGCATTTTTGACTACTGTATGTCTGCACGACGCTCTGAGCTGTCCAACATGGTTTCTTATTGATCCTCTTCCTTTTAGCCACCGACATCAGCGAAGACATGTCCCAGGACGACTCGGACAATCGCTTCATCCTCCGTGGTGTGTACGGTATGTGCAGTCCGTCCTTGTCCAAAGCTTGGCGGTGCTCACTCCTCCGCTGCTCCAGCAGCACCCCCAGCGCCCGCCGCCGTTCCTGTTCAACCGTCTGGAGCCAGTGCTGCTGCTGCTGCTGCCTCCGCATGCCTCCCGGTGTCCCGCGCCCCGGTTCCTGTTGCGCCAGGCGGTATGTGCTCGTGTGCCATCCACTTGGTCTCCCCGATACTCACACACATGTTACAGACGGGTCTGCGGACATGTCCCTCGTAAGCGACCGCACCCGCTCTTACATGGACGACTCGAACACGTCCTCGGAATCCACCTCGTCCGCCGGAACCCCTGCTCATTCCGCGTCGTACGGTACGTGCTCATGCCTCACTGACTCCGCACCCCATACTCATGCGCATGTTGCAGAGGGGTCGATGGACATGTCCATCGTGCCCACATCCCCCGCCATGCGCGTAGGCGAGCTGAACTTGAGCCTCGACCCCACCCCGCCCGCCGCGACCGCGCCCCCGTCGCCCGGCCTCCGCGAGCGCACAAACATGCCCATGCCCCCGCCCAGTCCGCGCGGGCGCGTCGCGACGGCAAAGGAAGACGTGAATCCGCACACGCCGCCGACGTCGGGGCGCGTGAGCCCGGCATCGCGGACGGGGAGTCGCTCGGGGTCCGGCACGCGCGCGGCGCGGCCGTCGCGCGGGGCGGTCCAGCCGTTGATGCAGTCGACGCCTGCGGGCGCGGGCGCGCACCACTCGCAGAGGGTGCCGACGTTTGGGCGAACGGCCTCGCACGGCAGCGACGTATCCTGGTCTGACTACCATGGGCTCTCTCCGCAGCAGCCGGCGATGGAGAAGGCGCTTGCGAAGGAGCGTGAGGAGCGGGCGCGGGAGGTGCAGATGTGGCAAGCGCTCATCGAGAAGGAGAAGGAGGAGCGCCAGGCCGATATCGACAAACTCAAGGTTCTTCTCCAGGAGAAGGATGACAAGTTCAAGCTTCTTCTCCAGGAGAAGGATGACAAGTTCAAGGTTCTGAAGGAGGAGCGGGCGACGGAAGTCAATCTCTTCAAGGTTCTTCTTCAGGAGAAGGATGAACGGCTCCGAGAGAAGGATGAACAGCTCCGAGAGAAGGATGAACGGCGAAAGTTCGAAGCGGGCATGTACCAGGATCGGGTCAAGATGTTGACGGAGAGGTGCGAGGAGCTCAAGAAGAAAGTGGAGGAGACGAGCACCGCGAAGCCATTCTGAACCCAGTAGCTCGACTTCCTGCCCGAGCATCTTCTCTCATCCTCATCGCAATTCCCCTTTTCGCCGTCATGTGTTTGCTCTCATGTTTTCCATTGCTCGCTCTGTAGCTTTGACTTACGGACTCGGATCCACGGTGTACTGCGAGGCCTGGCTGTTATGTATGTACGATATCTACGCTCATGAATATTATGAAACCGCCTGCGAGTCTCTTCATCCCATGGACCTCCCGGAATAGCTGTTCATAGAGGTAGTTGGACCGGTTGTCGATGTCCCATTGCCTGCCTTTTGCGAGTCGGCGTCGGAAGGGATGTCGACAACCCGGCGGGACGGCTCGGATGCGTCAATCGTGTATGGGCAGCGCGGTCCCGTGGGGCTACGCATGGTTCGCTTCGTGAGCCACGCCCGACTCTCTCTTCATCCTCCTCCACTCTTCTCCCGCTCTCTGCGTCTGCTCCAACTATGCCGTCTACTACGAAGACGCGTGCTGCCATAAAGTCCTCTCCTGCACGACCCTACTGTCCCGGCACTGCTGTCCTGGACCGTCACTTGCGCTCTCCCGGTTACCTGAGAATCAGCACGACAACGTCTTCACGCGTGCTTATACTGTGACTCCCCGCTTTGCCACCTCATCTGGCCCCGCTCCATCGTCTGCGTACTCCTTGCGAACATACTCTCTGCTATGTCTCGCACTCACTCGCCCCTCGGTGATCGCCCCAAACACGTTCTGGGAACAGGCTACAAATTTTGCTGCCGCGTTCGCCAAGGAGCAAACTGTGAAGCCCGCAGAGGGCGCTCGGACTGTGTTGGAAGGTTCTGCTCGTCTCGTGGCTTGTGTCGAACAACGGAGCGATCGCGCAGAGTTCATGACAGGTCCCGTTGACAAGTTGCGGGAAGCGTCAAGCGCGATCAAGCGTTGCGGCCCCTCTCTTGGGCAGTCTGGCGAAGACCGCGACCGTGTCAAGCGCGGAGGGGAGAGATTGCGCCGCGCCGTCGTCAAAATCATAGAGCCGTCTGCATCTGCGGAGACAAACTGTCCCCCCGAGGTACGCACCTGCGCGCGCGATCCTAGAACAGATCGTCGATGTGCTCTGTGAGAAGGTGAGTTCCTCCGTTCACGATGCCAAGATGGGAGCTTGATGGATACGCAGAGAACGGCGTATTGGTCGACCATCCTGACGGGTGCGGTGGAGAGCCTCTTCGCCCTCTCCCGCACCGCCTTCGTTCTCAACAACCCAGACACGTACGCCGCCGTATGCGCGTACTTAGAGCGCGCTACGTCGCTCATCTCACACGCGGTGAGTTAAGGGCGCGCGCTCGACGCGGTCTTTGGCCTGTAGCTCGCGAACTACACGCGTTGCGTGGTGGGCGCGTACTACAACTTTGCGCTGTAGCTGCACCAGGGCGGGCGGCTGGCGCATGCGGTGCCGTTCCTCGAGCAGGCGTGTGCACGGGCGGAGGACGCGTTGGGGGAGTGGCGCCCGGCGGTGAGGGAGGAAAGGGAGGGTGCGGACGCGAAGACGGGGGACCTGCAGGTGAGCGCGCACACATACATCTCTGGGCCCGGGGGGCGTTGGCTGACTGGAAGTGACAGATGGCGTACGACGCGTTCGTGAAGAGCATCGCGGCGTTCCCGTACGCGCTGCACGGCGTCGCGGCGCTCGCGGCGACGACGCTCCCGTCCGCGCTGTTCGACGGCGCGCCGCCCCTCAAGCACCTCGTGGGTCTGGTCGACCGGGTTACTTACATGGCCGCGTGCAAGCTCTTCCGCGCGCCCGCGTCCGTGCCCGTCGCTGCGTGGCCGCGCTTTGCGTGTCCGGACGGCGTTGTGGGCGCGCTCATGGAGCGCCAGCTCGCGGGCCTGGAGGGGTGTCGGTGGAAGGCGGGCGTGAGGGCGGTTATGGACGCGATACTGGATAGTGTCGCGGGGCTGTATGAGCGGGAGGGGTGTGTGGTGCGCTGTGCGAGCGTTCTAGTCAGGAAGCTGAAGCTGAGGTATCACTGTGAGGAAGGGTGCGAGTGTGAGGGTGGGGACGGGTGGTATGAGGAGATGAAGCGCTTGCGGGAATTCGAGAGCCTCCTCAGTGTCGAGGTGCGTCTCTTGCATACTACATTTGATGAGAAGGGAAGGGGTGCTTAAAGGGGAGACAGAACATCGAGCAGGGTCCGGACAAGGCGCTCGCGCGGTACGCGCCCGAGCTGCGGGCAGCGGCGCACCTGTGGCTCGCGGCGCACGCGCACTGCGCGCGCGACCCGGCGCTGGCGGCGGTGCTCGTCGCGCATGTTGAGGACGCGTGTAGGGTGTTGAAGGGCATGGTGCCCGTTGCGGTGCCGAAGCTGTCGGTGGCGGGTAAGGAGAAGGTGGTGGAGGAAAAGGGGCGGAGGGGCGTGCGGACGACGAGGGTGGTTGCTGGGTCGAAGGCTGCTGGGGAGGCGGTGAAGGGGAGAGTGCCGGCGGGGAGAACGCGTGCGGCGAAGACGGCTGTTGCTGTTACGCCGCCTGTTACGCCGAAACGGCGGAGAGGTCTGTTTGTCACCTTCTGACGCAGGTGTGCTTTCACTGACGGGCTGGGATGTGTAGCGTTGGGCCCGGTGTCCTTGAACACTGCGGTGATCAGTCCGCCGAGGAACTCGCTGCCTGTGCCAGGTGTGCAGGGGAAGATGGAGTTCGACGACTTTGCAAAGCATGTCGATCTGATCCGTGAGTCGTGCTCTGAGGCGCAGGGAGAACGCTCGGGTGTGCTGAATATTGTGGACACAGGAATGGTTTCGCATCTGGTCGGATTGCTGGGCCACGTCCTCGCGCGGGTTCAACTCCTGAACGCTGCCCGGAGATTGACGGAGCGTCACACCGGAGTAGCGTCGGAAGGTAAGCTGCTTCCCACTTTGCTTTAGCACATTACGACTAACTGCTAGTTTAGTGTATGTCTCGCTGACGATCGACACTGCGCACCAGTACGTGAAGCTCGGCCGCGCCGAGAAGGCGGTTTCGGTCCTGGCGCACGTCTTGCCTGCTATCCGGAGCGGGACGCTGTCCCAGGAGGGCGTCATCGTGTTCTTGCTGCGCTATGCGGAGGCACAAGTTGCCATGGGCGAGGTCCTGAAGGCGTAAGTAGTCCTGAGGGTTGTGAGACTAGCTGCTGATAGGATGCTTTGCAGATCCCTCACGTATTGCGAAGTTGTTGCTACTGCTGCGGACTTTGTCATTGACGAGAAAGGGCTGCCGACAGCGCAGCGTATCCGGGTGCGGACCGCGTTGCTTGAGCGTGCGGCGGAAGCTGCGCTGGCGTATGCAGCCATTCAAGATGCAAGGGCGAGTGACCCCTTTCTGGATCGGTGTTTCATGGAATTGACGTTTCTTGCAGGACGACCCGATGTCATCACTCGAAGGCCTCCTCCTGGCCCTCCGCTTATGGAACCGCGCGATCGACACTCTCTCGCGCCTGCCGTCTCGCGCCTGCCGTCAACCGCACCCAAACCAGCCGCCGAAGACAACCCATTCGAAGTCCCCAAACCCGCAAACACCGCGCAAGCCGTCGCACAGCTGCAGGAACCGCGCGTGCTCTCCCCAAACGCGAGCTGCGCGCCGTCCGCGCTTGACTCCGCCAGCTGGCGCCTCGCCGAAGGCCTACTATCGACGCTGCTGGCGCTCGCGCAGGCGTACGCGGCGCGCGGGAGCGCGCGCGAGGCGGAGTTCTTCGCGCATGACCATCCCGATGGGTCGGGAGACACCGCTCTCTCTCCCGCTTCACAGGACATGTTGGAGACACTGGCTACGGCGGAAAGCTGTTCTGGGAACATATGGGCTACATCGCTCGTCGGGGACATGTCTCGTCTGTTCGTGAGGTGGCTGTCTGCCTTGCTCTTATTCGGACGTTCCGGACGAGCTTGGGTCGCGGAGACGTGCAGACACCTGTACTCGCTGCTCAGCTGCTAGGTGAGTTCCTCAGCAGATATCGTACGATTCTAGGTCTGACCAAAAGACTTAGATGCGTCTACGGTGACCACGCTTCGCCGTGAGATGCTGGACGTCATTCGACACAAGTTCCTCAACTTGAACGCCATGGACGACATGCAGTGGCCTCATATCACACCCAACGGGTCGCCCCTTCCGGCACAACCAAAGTCGAGACCAGCCGCGCGCTTCAGCTCTATCCTATCCGACTCCGAGGACGATGAGCCTATGGACGACGTGGACCTGAAGGCGTACTGGCAGGCGATCGCGAAGCGGTATGAAGCGCAGAGCTTTGACATGGCGAAGATGTCCGTCAACCAGGCGGACCAGCTGCCGCTGCACTGGACGGTGGTCAACGTCAGCATTACTGAAGACCGCCATACTATGTTCGTCACTCGCCAGCGCGCGGGGCACAAGCCTCTCATTTTCTGCCTGCCCCTCAAGGGCAGGAGAGAGGGCCAGGAGGACGAGCACCTGACATATGAGGATGCAATCAAGGAGCTGCAAGAGATCATTCGTCTGAGTGATGAAGGCACCCGACAGGCCGCAGACGTCAAGAAGGATGATCGGGAAGCTCGTATGGCCTGGTGGAAGACCCGGTCTGAGCTCGATGGCCGACTCCGTGAGCTCCTCGGAGACATCGAGTTCTGCTGGCTCGGCGCGTTCAAGGTGCGTCCTCTCAGCTTACGGCAATTACGCCGCACTGACACAGGCCTCGGCAGACCATCTTCACGCCGACGGATCTGCACTCGGACGACCTCGCGGCGCTTCGGACTCGGTTGGACGTGGTGTTCAAGGGCAGCCTCGTGTTCCAGGAGAAGAAGCCGAAGTCCCGGCTCGGGCTCGACGACGGGCTTCTCGAGTGCTTCTCCACGCTTCCGCCGAACTGCCGAGAGGAGGAGCTCGAAGACCTCGTCTATTTCATCCTGGACCTGTACCAGTTCCACGGGGTGCCGGTCGCGATCTCCGAGGTGGACATGGACCAGGTGGTCGTCGAGCTTCGGAACGCGCTCGAGGAGCACGCCGCGCGGATCAAGGGGCGCGTAGGGCAGGACGGAGACGGGGACGCAGCCGGCGAGAAGGACGACGGCCACATCTTCCTCGTGCTGGACAAGAATGTGCAGGGCATCCCGTGGGAGTCGCTGCCAGTCCTGAGGGGGAAGAGCGTGAGCCGGATCCCGAGCATGGACTTCCTCATTGACCGGCTCGAGTTCTCGCACTGGAGGAAGTGGGAGGACGGGCGCGCGCAGGAGGGCCTGGTCGACCAGGCGAGCGTCGATCCGCGGAGGACGTACTTTGTGCTGAACCCGAGCGGGGACCTGAAGGGCACGGAGGGCCGCTTCGCGGAGTGGCTGACGGGAATGAAGAGCGTCGGGTGGGACGGTGTGGTGGGACATGCGCCGAGCGAGCAGCAGTTTGTGGATGCCCTGACGAACCGCGACCTGGTGATGTGAGTTCGTCCACTGTGACGGGTGTCTGATTAGGTTCTAACGACGCAAACACAGTTACTTTGGCCATGGCGGCGCTGAACAGTACGTTCGCTCGCACAAGATCCGCCATCTGCCGAGATGCGCCGCGACTATGCTCTGGGGCTGTTCGTCCGGGATCCTGAAGTACATGGGTGACTTTGACCGAACGGGCACGCCGTACCATTATATGCTCGCCGGCTGGTGAGTCTACATATTGTCTCGCTCCTCGCTCGGTGCTGACCTATCATGTTCGATAGCCCTACGCTCGTGGCGAACCTCTGGGACGTCACCGACCGCGACATCGACAAGTTCTCGCAGTCCGTGTTCGACGACCTGCATCTGAACGCGGACGCGGTCAAACAGTGGCGGGCGGACG
>MNAD01001277.1:0-14566 GCA_001895945.1 Trametes pubescens | reverse complement strand
GGCAGCAACGCTCGGTTGCGTTTGGCCAGAGACGAGCGAGGAGGGCAGAACGGGGGGTCTCCTTGCAAACGCGTACCGTACACATTCCAGGAGCGCGGTACTTAAAGACGCGTATCTAATCGTAATCGAATCACTCGGAGATAACCGAGCGTAATCGCTCGATGAGCGCCAAAAGCCAACAGTAATGCATGTGTACACCTCAAACTTAGGGCTCATACAGCTCACCAGCCTGAGATAAACAGACTCGTCATGGCCCATCCGCTCGTCGACTCCAAGTCCCTTGATGCCGTGAACCCTCTCGCAGCGTTGATACCCGGTCTTGCCCCGCAACTAGCGGCAGCGACTAGCTTTCTACGCGCTTTGCTGCTTGCTACAATTTTTGCAACTATGTAGGGAAGATTCGGAGGTCGATACATCTAGTTCGCTAACATTGCGTTTGTTGACTTTGGCAGGTTGTACGGCCTGTCCGTCCACCAGACGTACCGATACTTCCAGACGTATTCTCATGACACCAATGTTCTGAAGGTATTGGTAAGTGAAACTGTGTGGCACTGGATTGGAGGCTTGAACTAACACAGCTATTGCAGGTACTGGTGCTCTTGTATGCCTAACTCAAATGCCTGCTATTGTCCGTCCTCACCTACCGCTGATCATAGCATTCTCGACACCGTGCACACCGCATTTTCGATCGATTCCTGGTCAGTAGTGTTTTAAATGAATCTGGAGAATATCGCATTAGTAACCCGAACAAGCTACTTCTACTTGGTAACGAACTACTTCAACCCTTTGGGTCTGGAGGTGTATCATATGTACGTATTCAAGTGACGGCTATGAGGCAACGTGCTTAGCTAATGCCTAACATGTTCTGGTCAGCTCGCTGAAGGTGCGTCTAGTCAAGTGATGGCTTGTAGCGCGTTTCTGAAAGATTCTCATCTAGGTCATTGCCCCTATCACGGTATGCTTCCGAGCTCCTCAAAGTGCACACCGAGTCAAGGCCATCTGACGACTGGTTCGTGCATATTCCAACTTCATAGGGCTGCAATGCTTTCCTCTGTCAATTGTGCGTACTTCATAGCCCTATCATCCTCGGCCACTGTTCACAAAGAACGCTTAACACAGCTTCTACGCTCGTCGAGTCTACAACTGTAGGTCATCTAAACATAGAAGATGTGAATGTGTCCTGAGTCATGTTCATCCCGACCATACTTAGTCGGAGTAAAACATAGACTGCTCCTCGTCGTAGCGGTGAGTCTTCCGCACTATCCATTAGTTCGGGCTACGACTGGGGACTAACGCTCGCCCTCAGGGTGCTTTCATGCTTGCCAAGATCGGTAAGCCATGGCGTGACAACGTGGTACTGCAAATATCTGATCAGTACTTGCGTTCGATACTTACGTTACGAAGGCTTCGTGATAGGTGAGTGACTGCAAATTGATGATATACATGTGCTCATGGACTAATGCGTCTTCAGCGACTTGTATCAAGGCGTATGCCACCCGCCATCGTATCGGCGCCAGTGTTCGCGCTCACGCACTGTTACGTTAGCTTTAGGACAACATATCTGCAAGACTCTCTCGCTTTCAGCGTAAGAAGTCGTCTACTGTTCCGGTACGCGTTTCTAATTTTTTTGATGACAGCGTATCGTCTCTTCTGGAAGTTTCGGATGCGATCTCGTGGCGGACGTCATTTTGACAACAACGCTCGTGATCGACCTGCTTCGCAGCCGCACTGGCTTCAGACGGTATGTTAGCCGTTCGGTTTTGCGGCCTTGTATCTGCTACTCACCTCGATTTTCTCGCAGCACGGATAACGTGATAGAAGTGCTGATCATGTATACCGTAAACACCGGTATGTGCTCATGAACGCTCTCTTCTCGCTCGCGCACTCATAGTGGATTTTAGGACTAGTGACGAGGTGTGTTGCATAAATCCTCTGTGATTTCTATCATGCGAAGCTCATCCATGTTTAGTATCGTCGCGATCTTGGTTTTCGTGTTTGTCAGTGCCGAGATCATGCGACATAGACCGTAGCGGCTGACCACTGGTTTTGCAGGGTCTCGCCACACCCCATACATTCGTCTACGGGGCGATCAGTATCGTTAGCAACAAAGGTACGTGTTCATTTCCCTGAGGAATCCTGTACCCAATGCTAAGGCACATACAGTATATTTCAATGCCGTTATGGCCGTGTACGTGTCTCCACATATCTGGTTCCACGTCTCTCTTCTAACTGTGACACTATTTGTGCATAAGCCTGAACTCGAGACACGCGTTGTCGGTGCGCATGGGCTACGAGGTCGACACTGCGCGCGTGAAGACCCAGCAGGGGAGTTCCGATCCGGCACGAGCACCCACTACGGATTCTTGGTTCGCGCCTCAGGTGACAGAGCTCTGTGCGTGTCCCGCTGTGCGGCCTCCACTGACTCCAGTACACAGCGACGCGTGTCGATCTCCCTTCCAGAAGCAAGAGTCGAGAGCACGATGGCCAGCACCACTCCCAACGAGAGCTCATGCACCATGTCGACCGAGGAGGGTCACGAGAAGGTGTGATTGAGGTATCTAATACAAAAACACTGCGCCCGATATTCACGTTCTGTATACACGGAGACATGTGGGACGGTTTGACGGCGCCTTATCCTTCCTGACCCGACCTGAAGAAATGTATGTACACTTATGATCTATTCTCAACATCAAGAACATGATATATGGATCGATGCGCGGCCAGACGGTATGATACCAGGACTGTGCAGATGTGTACCCGCCTGACAGCTCTTCATTCACCGGCGCAGGAGAACTTTTCGTATTTATCGTCCGGTATGGATGAATGGAACCCAGAAGATCATCGGCCGGCCCGCTGCCTTGAGCGCACCCACAGCACTGTGCAACGCCTCCGCCGCGTCTGACGGGTCCGGCTCCCCGACGCCCTCCCGCATCAAATGACCATACACCCTATCTGCGATGAAAGCCGCCGACCGGTCATCCACGGTCCACAGCGTAGCGATCGCAGAACGCACCCCTGCGAACTGCAGGCCCGCAGCCAGGTGGATGCTCTCGTCTGGGAGACGCTCGTCGCCTGCGGACGTGAGACAAGCGGAGAGGAACGCAAACTGGACGCGCGAGAGGTCTAGCCGTATGAGCGCGCCGAGACGGAGCGGCCCATGGTGCATGAAGAACGCGCTCGCGAACGCGTACGCGGGGTCCTGGTGAGCGTGGCACGAGAAGTGCAGCCAAGTGTGTGCGGGTAATGCGGAAGAGATGGCGTGGACCGTGGCAGCGGACCCGACCATGTTCGTCGGTGCGTGGGAGACACGCGCGCAGGCACGCTGAATGGTGGTTAGCTCCTTATGGACTGCTGGAAGGGGATTTTGTCCAGGAGTGTCGGGCTGCCCGATAGCTAGCATGGAGAGCGATTCTGAAGCACCAGCGTGAGCGCGGAGAAGGGAATGTAAGGTGGGAATGTATGAAGATATAACGAGCTCGGGAAGGCCCGGGGCGTCTCCATCGTAGGGTCCAGCTGCGTGAATGGGCAGAAGCGCAAGCGCACCTGTCGGGCACCACCAGACGCGAGAGGGTCGTCGCTGTGTGTGTTGGTTGAGGTGCGCAAGGACGGGTTGGGCCATAGAATTCCACAGTCCCTGTAGAATCGGAATCATGACGACTTCGTCGAAGTCGCGCACACTCATTCCACCTTGCTGGAGGTCATATAGGCCAACCTGAATTGCGTCCGCCCAGCCGCGAATCTCTTCCACTGACATCCCAGGAAGAGGTATATGGCCGAACGTAACAGCGTCATCCGGAGTACGACTCAGAACGATAGCGTCGCATCGAGTGGAGTGGGCGTTCAGGAACACGACGTCGCCGCTCTCGAGTAAGCCCGCGAGGCTCGCGTTTTGGTGCAAATCGCCTGAGGATTTGAGCCCAGAAGCGTCATCGCCGAGTTGACTAAGAGTCGCACGCAGCGTCCCCCATCGCTTTGCAGCGCCATGCAACGAGGCGTCGCCCTGGATCGTTTGGACAACAGACTTCAGCGCATCGATCCTGTCGAAGTCCCCAGGACGGTAGGCAGGGTGTGCCATGGCCTTCGCTCGCATGCCTTCATATACCGCGCGCAACCTCTCCACCGTCTGAGCTAGCTGGGGGTTGCGCTTCGCCGCGTCTTCCCGCATACCGGGAGTCACCTCAGGCAAGCCGTCTGCACTTTTAGCCAGGTACGATGATAACGCGCCTAACTCCACGCTGGGGGCTGGTTTTGCGGATGTGGAGGCAGGTCCAGTACCATGGTTGAGGCGCAGCTGCAGAGACTGGGACCAGAGCACGTTCCTCTCGCGTTCCAGGTAGGCGACGGCGTCCTCGAGGCGGCCACAGGCGATGGCGCACGCAGCCGCCCAAGGGCCGACGTCGGCCGACAGCTGAACAAGGGTCTTATACTGAACGACCATGCGGTTCCCGGCCCACGCGACAAGCGGGAGGATGCCTAACGCGACCTCTAGTGCTTCCAGGGTGGCTTCCGGGCCGCGGACGGATGCGACTTGTGCCCATTCCATCGCAGCGTCGAGACGGATGGAAGCACGCCCGGGGTTTTCGGCGACGGCACGGAGGGTCTGTATGGCTGTGTCTGCATCTCGAGAGGAGCCATCGTCGCGGGCACGCAAGGCCAGGTTCTGACCTAGCTCAAGACCGAGAGCAGCACGACGCTGATCGTCCGCCGGTGCCCTTGAGAGCGCGGATGACGCGTAACGGATAGCATCGTCCAGATCCTCCGCACGTTGTGACAACTGGAACCGGTAGAAGAGCGCAGTAGCCAAATCGCGCTCAATCTGGGCTTCGAGGTGTGCGCCACCAGGGAACGCTCTGCGGGCCAACTGCAACTGTCGTATCCCCTCATCGACTTCTCGGAGATCCTCCGTGTGTTCCCCGTGGCTCGCGAGTGCAAGCCCATATGCAGCCTTCGCAGGATAGTGAATATATGTGCCTGCGATGGGGAGGTGAGCGGCAATGCCGAGACGCTCGACGCACTCGTCGAGATCCTTGATGTCCTCGTCGGCCTCGAATCGCTGGTGCAGAATGAGCGCGAGGTCGGTGACATATAGCGCGTACATCGGGTGGTCTTCCGGGCACTTCTGTACGGCCTTACGAGCGTGTGTGACGGCAGCGTCGAGGTCCTCGACATCCATCACGACCTTGAAGCGCTGCGCGCGGACTAGCGCCAGGACATGCAGGCCACGCACGGCATCGGGGTGTGGGGGCGTCCCTGGGTTCGGGAGAGGACCAATTAAGGGCTCGTCGAGGTCTGATAGGTGGGCCGAGTAGAAGAGCGCCTTGTCGATATGATCGAGATTCCACATCCGGAGAAAGAGTTTCAAGTGTACCTCGCTGAGAACACACAGGGTCTGCACGTCCTGCATGTCTCCGTCAGACCCGGAAGCGAAAGGAAGGTTGATAATGTCCTGCAGGTCCTGTACCTCTCCAAAAGCGCGGTACCGGTCCAAAAGGCACTCCGCCAGTTCCAGAGAGAGAGCATAGAAGTTATCGGAAGCGTCCGGGTAGAGCGAACGAGAGGTATGCAGAGTTCGCTTGCAGACGTTCACAGCGTCCGTGAGCAGCTCGAATTTCTGGTCCCTCCGAGCAAGGAGACGCTGCGAGTACGCCCAGTTGCGCACTTTGACCATGGTGGTAGACAAGATGCCCTCCGCATCCGCGCTAAACGCGAGCGAAACGGCTCCGACCGCCGCGTCCAGATGGCGATCGTCGTGCGTCAACTCATAGACGCTGAGTAGCGTGGCGCCGAAGGAGGACTGCAAATCACGGTAGTCAGGGGATGACTCGGGTGTGGACTGTAAACGATGAGAGAGGTTCATCGCGATTGAGCCGAGATAGATCAGGTTCCCTTGAAGAGCGCGCTTCATCTCCCGAGACACCCAGTCGCCGCCGAACGCCTTTAAGAACGTGGATGTAAGGGTCTTGGTGCGATTCAGCGCGGAGGACAAGTATTGTGTGAGGTCGGGAGGTGGCGCTGTGGAGGAGGATGCCGTCGAGGGCCGCAGTGTAGGCGGCGTCGATGCAGCTTCGGGGCGCTCGGAGTGCTCTTTGACTGCATCGATCAGCCGCATCGCGCGTGTCACGAAGTCCGCTACTCCCTTAAGATTCGTCGTGGAAAACTCCTTCGCGTCGTACATCGCCTGGTCTGCCTCTTGCTCTGTGCGCAGGCCGCTGCGGGCATATTCGGGGAGTATCGCCACTGGTAGTTGATCCTGAGAAGAGCGGCCCAAATAAGTCTATACGGTTACGCATTGTGAATGGTGTGTAAAGCCGATTGACGATAAGGTGTCATACCATGAACTGCTCGTGCTCCTCTAGTAGTGAGTTCTTCAACTGAGTGATTTCTTCAGCTCCTGCATCGCGATCGAGTACCTTGAACAGTGGCTCGACAGCCTGGCATAGACTGAGTGATTGCGCACTGGCGGGACTATCGCTGAGATCGTTCGCGGTGGGAGCTAGACCCGATGGAGAGCTGAAATAGATCGAGAAGTACTGAGTGTATACATTGTGTGGGATATTGGTAGCAGAACGAGGCTTACTTCGCAGGAGGATCGTTATGCGTGGCATTCGGAGGATTATCTTCCCCCTTTTCAGGAGGATCCGATCGCGCACTCAACATCTCGCCGAACGCACGCGAAATCTCTTCCTCAAGGGCGTCTGCAGGCATCTTTGCTAGCACTAATAACACGAAGTCAGCGGATACTTCGAGAGTGGTTGAACGAGGAGACCTACGTGTTGATGTCGCCGAGAACCTGCGCAACGCCTCGCCGATTCTTATGACAACTTTTATGCTCCCTCACTGCTGCGCCTCGGCACCACCGCATGCATGACCTCCCTGTAAATTTTGCAAGTGTCAGTGCTAGACTCGCCGAACCACAAGTGCCGCTCATATGCCTACACGCCAAGATAAACCAGCACCTCCCGCCGTACCGGTGCACGTCGCGTCGCCGCAGGTGGTGGTCGATCCATGCCCTGGATGGAAAAATGAGCTGCTCACGGGGATGATGGACGCTGTCAAGAGTCCAGACGTAAGATGTACTTTGAATTCTCAACTCGGCAGGGTTGCGCGGCCGCAGCAAGTCGTACGCGTAAGTAGGCGCCTCCGCTAGAGTCCGCGAGCACAGCACGGCACCTGGCGTTGCAGACAAAAACAAAGTTCTTCTAATCATAAGACGCTAGGCGATACACAGGATGCACTGTAGTTGAATAGGTAAGTGACGCGGGTTTCATACGTATACACGGAATATGGTTTGCATTGCGGCTTCTCGTTTTCCTCTTCACCCGTCTCTCTCTTCTCGCAGGATAGAGTCGCGTAGTTGGGTTTATAGAGTGGGGTAGAGGCCCGCATCGCGCCGCGCCTTCGTCATCGCTGCCACGATAGCGCTGCCGATGCCGCTCCCGTCCTCGGCGTGGTACGTGACGATGGTCCTGAGCACGAACGCGAGCGTCAGTAAGAGACACGACGCACATGTCAACGGATAGCACTCACTTTCCCTTCTCGCCAAAGATATCTTGCAGACCCTCGTGTATCCGCTCCGGGAACCCAGGGTACTTGTTGTACAGGGACCCGTCGGCGCCTACTGCGCAACCCTCCTCGAGGTAGTTCATCTTGCTGACGATCGCTGCAATACCGCACGCGGATAGGCGCGCGGCACGACGCGAGACGAGCTTCGCCAATGCCCGGAAGAACTGGCGTTCCGCGAGCGTCGTCTCGAGAGCGAAGAAGTGCGAGAAGATGCCGATGATCATGAGCAGTTCGTCAGTCGGGTCGCTTTCCATGAGCGACAGGAAGGCAGTATCGAACGAGTACGCGATCTCGACCTTGTAGGTGTTCTGCCCGAGGAACAGAACACCCTCGTCGATCAGCTCGCAGATGATCAAGCGGAGAATCTCGCCCAAATATCGGCCGGAGATGAGTTTCTATGGAAACGTGAGCGAGTTGTAGACATTCGTACTCAGGAATACGCACCTCGAACGCTTGCTCGCCGGGCTTGTTTGAGGTCTCGTCGATGATGATGTCATACTTTGTTCGCGGGAGGTTCTCATGCTCGAACGAGTCAAACGCGCCCTGCACGATACCTTCTCAGTACCGACTTAACATGCAAGCTGAATGTCAGCAGATACGTACCCATTCGCAGTTGATCGCTATCTCCGCATTGGGATCGATACCCAGCTCCTTGATCTTGGGTATATCGCCGGCGCGCTCCATGTACGCGGCATTACAACCGGTGCCGAAGATACACGCAATGCGTGTCTTCGGGTTTACGTAGTGGGACGCGATCAACGTCCCCGTCGTATCGCAAGTCAGGGCGACGACCTCCGCCGGCACGGACTACCGCACCGTATACTATGACATCAGCGGCGATAAAGCCAAGGGCTAAAGATAGAGCGTACATGTTTCGCGAGAGACTTGCGGAACATGGCGACGACGTCGTGACCCTCGGTGTTCGGTGAGCCGAAGCCCTTCGTCCACCGGATGAGCACACCGTGGTCGATACGTTCTTGTCTAGAGCACGCGTGAGCTAGTCATACTTTGCGGACCGCGCGGTAGACGTACGCGCAAGGGTATGAGAACTACGGAGAGCGTCAGAAAGCCAGACGGGGAGAATGTTGCGCATAACACACCGTGAATCCGAGGGGGAGAACGTGGTCCTTCTCAATCACTCCTGTCTCAATGTTGGAGTCGATGAAGGCTTTCAGACACTCCGCACAGAAGTCAAAGAGGATTTGACCGTCTTCCTGCTTCTGCTCTTCGGTGAGGCGATATTTCGACTGTGTGATCTCGAATTTGCCGTCGCCCTGCAGCGTCACCAAGCATACTCGAAGGTTGGTTCCACCTGAATAAAGGCGAGTGATGAGTATCCACGTCTTGAAGCAACCAATGGGGAGCGCGTGATTCCAAGATCAACCAGAGCAGCGAAGAAAACGACTGTAGCTAACGATAAACCAGAGGTATTATATCCAAAAAGGGGAGATATGGAAAATCGAACGGGGAGACAGGCTCACCAAGATCAACCGCAAGATAACTGCCCGTCTCCTGTCCTGTGGGCCAACCGAAGACGTAGGTGGGAATCATAGGCTAGAGAGAAGTAGTGGTTGGATATCAGGCGGCCACAAGAGCAGCATGGAACGTACCACAACCTGGCCATGCTTTGAAAGGCCCAGCTCCAGCGACTCCTTGAATGCCTCGACGACGATGCGCATCCGCTGCGGCGTCAGGGTGAACCTATGTGCGGTTTGTGCGCCCGTAAGCGACCGCACGACGCCCAGACGGCGGACGGAGACTCACAAGGCCTCGTACTTGCGGAGATGGTCCGCCATCTTCCTGTGATTGTCACCGATCGCTGGTGTCGGGCGGGGGGAACGGGGGAGGATGTCTGGAAACGTACTTCTTGGTAGCGTGAGGCAGGCCATCGTCATCTTCGCTGGACCTGGTGTAGGACGGGAGTGTTTGTCCTGAGGGGAGGATCACGCTCGTGCTGCCGCGTCTGCTGGCCATTATATACCGAGGCGGAGGGGGTGGTGGAGACAGCAAGAGTGAGCGCGGGTGGTGGCCAGGAGCAGGAGCACCAGGCCCGCCCCGCTCGATCTAATCTCCACCCGATAACCCCGTTTTGGGTACATGCCGCGCGCAATTTACCCCTGTTAACCCCCTTGCCGCGTCATATCTCCTCTTTCTCCTCCTCATCCGCCTCGACTCCGCCTCTTCCTCCTCCGCCACCACTCTCGACCGCGACGGATGATCGGCCTCAAGGGAACGCTTAACGTACGCCTCCTTCTTTTATGATCCATTCCGCATCTCCTGACTCGGCTCTTGCTCAGGTCATCGACAACTCAGGGGCGCTGCTCATCGAGTGTGTCAACGTCCTCAAGCAAAAGGTCAACAACGGCTGGGGCTCCGTCGGCGACGAGATTGTCTGTGTCGTAAAACGTGCGCGTCCCGTTTCCGGTCAGACTTCAGCATCTGCCGCCAAGGTTCGCCAGGGCGACGTCCGCCGCGCTGTCATCGTCCGCACACGTAAGGCCGTCCGCCGGCCAGACGGTCGCTACATCCGGTTCGACGACAATGCTGCCGTGCTGTTGAACAACAAGCGCGAGATGCTTGGCACGCGTATCGGCGGGGTTGTGAGTGCAGACTTGCGTATGAAGGGGTGGGGGAAGATTGTCTCTCTGGCTCCCAAGGTGAGTACACAGTGCGTCCACTTGTGTTCGTGTCAGTGGTTTTGACGCATCTTTCAGGTCGTATGATATGTCACCTATAATCTGTTAGACTTCTATTCCACCATCACACAGACAGTCGCCCGGAGTGTGTCCATATCCTCCGCGGCCAATATCACTATCCGCTACGAGGTCAGTCCTGAGCCTATAGGTGGAAAATCGTGCTGGGGAACATGGAACTTGCTTCAGACCCCTTCGCCAAGCTTCAACATAGCTTGGCAGCTATGTTTTCCTGCTTGCAGCACTGAACCCCTCCCTGCTACGCATGACGCAAAATGGACGTGGTCGACCAGCGCGCACCCGTACCTCCCGTCGTCTACCGTTGGGAGCACATTCCGGGGGTGATGCTCAATCATGGGTTCGATTTGCCGGTGCGCGCCATGCTCATAACGCAAGATAGGTATGATCTACGAAGCCAGATCTGTTTGCATATTTCAAGTCGTAGTACTAACATCGTAACAGCAGCAACATCAAACATTGTCATATCGGCTTTGATGTGCAACAACTTTCGGAGAGCTCGAATGCAATGAAGAGAGGAATACCAACTTGACTGTCACAGCCTGTCGACTTGTGCATAGTGTAAGATATTTCCGACCTTTTCTGCGTTTGTTCACTGCGTGCTCACCTTTTACTTAGCAACGTATAGCCATTGTATCCATGTATCTATCACTCAAGCATGTATGTGCGCCCACTCGGTGTTTCATATATCAGGTGGGGGCGCATTCGTCGATATATTCGGCTCGACGGCAATGCTGCGGTGCTTCTGAACAACGTGCAGTGCTTGGCACGGGTATCGGTGGAGCGGTGTGCGCGGACCCGCGTATGAAGGAATGGGAGAAGATTGTATTTCTAACTCCCAAGGTGAGTACACATCGCGTCTGCATGCACTCGCGGCCGTTTCTTTTGACGCGACCCTCATGTCGTGAAATGTCACTTTCAACCTATCAGACTTATATTCCAGAGTAGTATCTCGAGTTTCCAAGTAGCACCATCCATTCAGAGTTGGACGACTGACCTTGCATGGGACTTGGCTGCGGAGAATACTCACACTCTTATGGGCGATGGTTATGTTCGCACCTGCAGTGCTTCGCAGGTAGGAATGTGAACTCGCCTTCCGGACCCCTGTTTCGTGGTCACCCTGACCACCTTCCGGTAGATGTCTCTGAGTATCACTCAGAAGCCAGGGTCCAAGTAGATTCATCCCCTCTGCCCATCCTGAATGTATCATGGTGCCCCGCTTTTCCGCGTAAACCGCATGTAGAGTGCGTCGTCAAGGCCCGTTGACTATACCGGCGTTATGCTTCGGGCTGCGGGTCGGCCATACCAGCGCAGATGCTCGGGCAAACGAAACTACGGAAGGGACATCAGAGGGAACGGAACGTTGTATCCACCAAGGTGTGTCTTGCCCGAGAGATGACAATGGCACGGTGCGTCATTTTCACATCGCGGAGACGGTCTGGTGTGATAATGCTCACGGCTTCCAATTCTAGGTATCTTCCTCGTTATGACTCGACGTGGGACGAGAGCTACACCCTAGATTCCGCACGCGATTGCAGCGTGCACGGACCAATTATGAAACATATCAGACATCTACCGGAACCGAAACTCCTCGAGTACGTACTTATGCAAGGCGTATGGATCCCCTGCAGCTCCAGCGCCGTTACTTTGACGGTGTGAGAGCACGTTCAAACAAAAATATATCGCCGCTGATCAACGCCTCGTTCTAGTATCGCTGCGACATGCGCGAGTCTCGGGCGCAGCTATAGTTCTCACAGACCCGACGCACCTTTTTTGCGGAGACACAACCCCTTCCAATGGACGGTACGAACGATGGGAGATTATCGTCATCCTACGACGTAAGGGAGCTGTTGGCCGTGCGCTGAGGATGACTGCCGTCGGAGGCTGACTCCTGCCGGGTATGATACGAAGACAGGCATAAAGAGACGTCGATGTCAACTTGAGCACCAGGCCTCTTACATCCACAACTCGCGTCTTCACATCGTTCCAAACCTCTCCGAACAATGTCCGTCACACTCGCACAAGCTCAACCTCGTATCGCCATCGTCGGCGGTGGCCCGTCTGGCCTCGTCCTTCTCCTCACCCTCATCAAGCGCGGCATTCCCGCCACGCTCTACGAGCGGGAGCTCGACAGCAACTCGCGCGCCCACCTCGGCGGCATGCTCGACCTCGAGTGGGACTCGGGCCAACGGGCTTTCCGCGAGAACGGCATGGAGCACGTCTTCAAGAAGTACTCCCGCCGCGACGCCGAAGAGGCCCGCATCGGGGGCAAGGACGGCGTGCCCCTCTTTCGCCGCGACGACCCGGAGGCGGACCCAGACGACTTGAAGAACGCCCGCCCCGAGATCGACCGCCACGTCCTGCGCGATATCCTGCTCAACGCCGTACCCAAGGACGCGGTCAAATGGGGGCACGCCCTTGCGTCCATCCGGCCGCTCGAGGGCGGGCAACACGAGCTCACGTTCACGAACGGCACGGTGACCGTTGCGGACATCGTCGTCGGCGCCGATGGCGCGAACTCGCGCATCCGCCCGCTCCTCTCCCCCGCCGTGCCCCTCTACCACGGCATCACCGGCGCGGAGATCTCGCTGACGCCCGCCGTCGCCGCGCTGCCTGAGAACCGCGAGGTCAGCGAGGGCGTCGGCAAAGGCTCGTGCTACCTCGCGCAGGACGGCCAGGTCGCCGTCCTCCAGCGGAACGGGAACGGGCGCATCCGCGGGTACTTCTGGCAGCGCAACCCGCTCAAGTGGACGCTCCCGCGAGATGCGACGGCGGCGAAGGCGGTGTTGGGCGGTATGTTCGCGGACTGGGCGCCGTGGGTCCGCCGCTTCATCGAGCAGGGCGACGAGGACGCGATTTGCGTCCGCCCGCTCTTCCATCTCGTCGTCGGCCACCGCTGGGAGCATAAGGCTGGGGTGACGCTCATCGGCGACGCGGCCCACCTGATGAGTCCGTTCGCTGGGGCGGGCGCGAACCTTGCGATGCGGGACGGTCTCGAGTTGGGATTGCTCTTGGCGGACGCAGTGATGAAGTGTCTGGCGCGTGAAGAGAGGGAGGCGATGGTTGCTGCATGGGAAGAAGAGATGTTCTCGCGGGTGGAGAGGTTCGCGGCACTGACCGTACGGAACATGGGGATGTTCTTCGGTCAGGACGCTCCCCATGCCGCTATTAAGGCATTCGAGGACGCTGTCACTTCGGCATAAGACTCGTTGCGATAAATCTAGTTGGTGTGAGTATCCGCGTCTAAGGGTCGAATACTATATGCGACTCCGAATGAGAGCCTGCGACTGGAGTCACTTTGATTCATGTATTCAACACAAATGTTATCGGCAATCGCTCAAGAAGGTATGAGCGCGGTCAACAAGGTTCTGTTGCTCGGGTGCGTGCTTCATCTTGATAGGAGAAGTTGCCAAGGGCGCAGCACCGCGTTGCTTCCGACACGTTCGACGTTCGAGATACTTCCCGCGACTGGTCCAGCCCCTCAAGGTCCGTTCGCGCGGGAGATAGCTGCGCCTGACAGTTGACATCTGCCGGTGCTGGCCGTACGATGTTCAGGGCATCCGAGTGACACAACATCCGACTCGGAGTCGTTCGACTTCGACGTCTCTGCTCGGGCTTCTTGTCTAGTCGCAGCGACGATGCTAGCGCCGCGCTAGTGTCTGGATGTTGAGCACCTCCGATCAGGCTCCGCCCTGGATCAAATTGACTTCAGTGGAAGATGGCGGCTGAGTGAGTGGTCCCCGTGGGGCGCCATATGCCATATGCACGTACGTGTACTTCTCTCCCCAGCTGCTCGCACTCCGGTGCCTGTTCCGAGCGTGAGGTGACCCGAAAAAGAGGTTCGCGCCGGTGTCCTTGTTGGCACCGGTCTACCATCTTCCATCTACATGGGCGCCGTCCGTCTGAGACTCGGCGTTGTGACAGGAGGTGTGTACCCGAGCGGCGGTCGCCGCCTGGGACCTCAGAAAAGTCTCAGCGAAACTGAGAGTGAGCAGAGGAGTGCGTGTCGCAGCGGTGACCGGGATGGCCGAACGAGTGCACATCGCGCCGGTCTATTGTATGATCGCCGGTCCCGTCCCTCTGCGCAGCATGCGCATGCGCGCCTATCTGCGTCGTTCCTGTCTTCCACTCATGGTCACACCGCACCCCTCCGCCGTCTGTACGACCTATTTCCAGCCCATGCACTCCTGTTTGCGCTGCACTGATCCTCGGACGGGTATCGCCGACCAACCGAAGCGGCTGGTAAATGTTCCGTGACTGTCGTTCAAGGCACTCTGCGTAGCAAGGGCGAC
>MNAD01001272.1:1765-11887 GCA_001895945.1 Trametes pubescens | reverse complement strand
AAGGGCGCTTACAGGCCTCAGCCCAGGTAGGTCTCCGGGAGACCTGCATTCCACTGAGGCATTTATGCTCTGAACGGGAACAGATAGCTCCGCATGATATTCCGTGACACATTGCCGCACTTCTGGCACATTGCCGCGCTTCTAGGTTTTCTATGCATCGATTCTCTGCCTCATGCAACTTGCATATAAGATAGGACACACCAGCGATTGGAATGTTTGTCGATCTTTCACGACGCCACCATCACAAATGTCATCTCGCCCCGACTCTCCTCTGTTCGATGACATCTCCTCCATTCTCGACCGCCGAGGCGACATGCGCAGTGATCGCCTATCGTTTCTCTCCATCCTCGAGCGCCTCGGAGACCCAGAGGCCATTAGCGATGTGAGTATTTCAACGTCCTACGATTCATCTACTACAATCCCCCTTCAGCTTGCCTGCATTGCCCACAATAATGTGTACGCGGAGCAGTGGTCATCGCTGGGACGCTGGCATGAATGGCTTGACATCATCGACGATCCGGACGGCTTGGAATGTCTGCCGGACGAGACGACGGAGGGCGATCGCGTCACGCTCCGCGCGGTTGTCTGCGCACTGATTTACTTCAGTGTTGACCACACCGATCACCGTCTGGAAGATGGAGAACCGTTCCACACGTGCGCACTGCGCGCACTGCGGGCCGAAGGTCTCTCTATCGAAGCACACTTGGAGCCCTGCGTGCACCAGTGGATTTACAGAGAGGAATTTGTATGTATTTCCTCTCTCGCTGTGCACATAGTCAATATGACTGACAGGTTTCAGGCTTATGAGGAATGGCACACTATGGTGGAGGACGCTGCGAGAGTTGTGAGAGCGGCGCCGGAAGTGTCCTCGGAAGAGAGTGACAATGACGACGACAATGAAGATAATAATGAAGGTTCCGACACCCCGTCCAGCCTTCCGGATCTGGTGTAAGCATGTAGCTGTGTGTACGAACGCGATCATCTCTGTCTACTAGCGGCGATCTTCATGTACTTGTGCATTAAATATCACTGTAACTTCGCGTCTATTCAGAGTCCCTATGGTTTCTCTCGGTGTTCTCGAAACAAATGCGCCACAAGGTTCTATGTTGACTGGTAGTCATTGAATCTGGCTACGTAACGGAACTGATCCATTCTAGATGGGGGCATGACATCTGGGGCACACGAAGTATGAGACTATGGTGGGCAGATCGAGAAACTTGCCCTTGTACAGGGCAGACTTGTCGACGAGATGGGGCGACACATTGAGCACTTCATCGATGTAAGTAAGAACGTCGTCCGGGCACCCCGCTCGCCGCTCATGACAGCGTATATCAAAAACGAGGGATTCGAAAGAGAGAGGATACGAACAATCCTCGTACCCGCGCTGAATGGGATGGAGAAGGAGCCGCTTCCAGAGCTTGTACTGCAGCGCGGTGAACTTGTACCCGTGCATCGGATAGACGTCGTCGGAAGCCCGGGGAACGTCGGGCTGCTGAGGCCGGCTGTCCGCGAATGGTCCGAGCTTGGGGCTCTGTGCCGTCTCGTCGATCGTGAGGCACATCTTGTGGTACCACGTGACGCACGAAGTGCAGTAGCGGAGGACATCCATGTCGGGCTCGTAAACACCCATGCGAAGGCAATTGGCGGTGCAGACAGATTGCATATTGCTCTGATGACAAAATAAATATGCAGAGCACAAAAATGAAAGAACGGGACTTACCTCAATGAGAGTGACCTTGTCAGCGGTCCACGAACGCATGAGCGTGAACGCTTCGCGGCAGTACAGCGTGCTCTCGTCGACAATGGGAAATGTCGGACGCGTCAAGGACATTTCGACGACGGGGACAGTCTTGATAAGCATGTCGGCGTGGTCGAACGTGTCGCAGGAGAGCGACAGCAGCTCGGATTTGCCCATAGCCGTGACGAGCCTTTCTGTTTTGCGATCGGTTGTCGATTTGGCGGAGAGCTCTCCGGACCGATAGAACCAATGGAGCTTGACGAGCTGAGGCCAACGTGAGATAGGATGTGAATATGGCAACAGAGTGCTTACCGAGCCAAATGTTGCCGATTCTGCTACCCGTGCGACGCGCGCAATGAATATTTGATCTTTGTAGCAAACATCATCGCGTCTCGTCCCGCTCGGCGCAACCGTGACACTGAAAATTATCAGATTCTGTGGGAGCAAAGAGAGGGGAACGAACATACTGAACACCGGCTTCAACGTCAAACGGTGACGGATTACCCCAAGCTGTCCGTGCGTTAGTACAAACAGTAGAGGAGTGTTGCTGTACTTCACCTGAAACTTTGTCGCAGATACGTGACTCGCGGAACGCGTCAGACCATTCGTGACTGTTCCGTGGATAGGCCCGATGGGACTTCGGGTTCATGGGCACAGGAGCGGGCACGGGGGAAGCAGTATTCATGGCGGAAAAGGACAGGGTCAGCGCTCGGTCTTGTGAATGGGGCGGGCCTTTATATACAGAAAATTGTGCCGCTTAGCGTGTCCGGTTGAGAAACAGCAGTTTGTCTGATAGGTAAGTTGTGATCTGGAAAGAAGAATGGGCCGCAAAAAATGCGCATGTGCCATCACATATGTGCACCGTCTGGACGGATGCAGGTCTCCGGGAGACCTGTCTGATGGCAGGCCATTTTCGAGCATTTTGCACGGGAACCGGAAGAGGCGAAGTCGTCTAGATGGTATGACATGGCCGCTGATGTCGCGTGCGAGCTCGTGGGCACGCAGGCCTCCGGGAGACCTGCCTGCTGCCGGAACGCAGATGCGACGCACACGAAGCGCTGCACATGAATGCCGGCCTCCGGGAGACTTGCATCTGTGGATCGCATAGGTGTGCACAGTCCGCAAAAGGTGCTCTGCTCCGACAGGCCTCCCGGAGACCTGCATTTCGATGACATTCACCGGAGCCTGACTCGAAATGAATCACCCATGTCATTTCGTGTATGGAATAGGATGGTGATAAGTGATTGTAGGTGCTACTATCGGTTGAACGACAACGGCAACTAGAAAGTCCACTATGAGACAAAGGAAATAATGTAATCGCTACCGGTTGAACGGCCGCTGTAGGTAAACGTGCAGTAAATTGTTGCGAGATGTGACTAGAGGGCGGCGGGGCACCAAGCGCACACATAGAAAATGGACTTCGGCAACTCTAGGAAGATAGCCTTGTAGAGCTCCGCTTTATCAACGAGATGGGGCGCTACATTGAGTTCTGCATCAATAAAAGCAAAGACGTCGGGCGGACATCCTGCGCTGCGTTGCTCGCTGCGTATGGCGTCAACAAGACGTTCAAACGATAAAGGAAACTTCACGGTGCTAGATCCCCGCTGAATCGGAGATAAGAGCATTTTGTGCCAGAATTTGTAGTGCATGGCCGTGAACAGGTATCCCGGCATCGGCACAGAGTCGTTGGACTGCTTGGGTAGTTCGGGTTGCTTCGGACGGGAGGGAGGAAAGGGAAGGAGGGTGGGCCACTTCGAGTCGCTGGCTTTGAGACAACCTATGTGAAACCACCGCTTGCACTTCGTGCAGTAACGGATGACATCGCGTTCAGGCGTGTACACGCCCTCGAATAGGCACGCCGCACTGCATATGAGCTGTCCCTTTCCCTGAAGCACAAATGAGTGCAGCTCGTGAAGTGTTTGTTTACTACGTACCTCCAGCAGGGTGACTTTGTTCTTTGTCCAGGAACGCATGAGCGAGAAGTCGTTGCGGAAGTAGAGGGTGGTTCCGTCGATGATAGGGAATGTTGGGCGTGTCAAGGACATCTCGATCACAGGGACGATACGGACCACCATGTCGGCGTGGTCGAACGTGTCGCAGGAGAGCGACAGCAGCTCCTTCATGCCCATCGAGGTGACGAAGGCCCCCGTCAAAGCATTCGTGGTCGAGATTATGTTGAGCTCGGCGTGGCGATAGAACCAATGTAGTTTGACGAGCTAATATCTACGTTAGAACATATCGCGAACTAGCAGAGCACTACTTACCGGGCCGAGGGTGCCTGATAGTGCCACACGAGAGACGCGCGCAACACATTCCTGCCCTTGAAGGAGAGCATCATCGCGCCTGTTCCCGCCGGGTACCACAGCGACACTGCGGAAAGTCAGAATGTATCGTGCACGGTGTTGATTTTAGAACGCACAATTCCCCCGCTTGCAGGACAATTGAGTTGCGCGAATGGTCGTCGCCCCAAGCTGTGTAGAACGTGAGATACGGGTTGGAACAAGGAAGCGGACACTTACCAGTCACTGTGTCACAGATATCTGCGTCGCGGAAAGCCTGAGCCCACTCCGTGCCGTTTCGCGGGTACGCACGATGCTGTTTGATGAGTGCAGGAATAGGGGGGGGCATATTGGCAGATTGACTGGGTAAGAAGGGAATGCAGATGGCCCAAAAGTGAGCACCTATATACGAAAATGAGACGGCTGGCGTGTGGTTAGCAAGCAGAACAAAAAATTCACTAGCGAGATCTTTGATGTATATATGAAACAGGGGCAGGGTAAAATAGTCAAAAAAACATGAAGTGAGTCTTGGTGCGGAGCGCAATCCAAGCCTCCCGGAGACCTGGATGGCTGGAGACATCTATTAGATCGGGTCAAGGAACGCACCCAACGGAAGGTGTGACGCGCTTCGAGATGGCGGGTCCTCGGCCGCAGACAGGTCTCCCGGAGACCTGCCCGTGGCGCGGCGCATGCCCGGTGCCGCCATGCACGCCCGCTGTGGCTCGTGCGCGGGCAGGTCTCCCGGAGACCTGTCCATGGAAGGGCGCCGCGCAAACTGCCGCGATGAATGCCCATCGTGGCCTGCGCAAGGGCAGGTCTCCCGGAGACCTGTCCATGGAAGGGCGCCGCGCACACTGCTGCCGCGATGAACGCCCATCGTGGCCTGCGCGAGGGCAGGTCTCCCGGAGACCTGCCCGTGGCGCGGCGCGCGCCCGATGCCGCCATGGACGCCCGCTGTGGCCTGTGCGCGGGCAAGTCTCCCGGAGACCTGTCCATGGAACGGCACACGCAGGGTGCGGCCGGGGTGGCTTGTGCGAGGGCAGGTCTCCCGGAGACCCGTTGCTGCTGGTTGGCACCATCGCTATTCGCTGCCAGATCTACATACGAACTCGGATGGCAGCGCGATCAGTCCTGTCTACGTGAGCATGAGCGCCTCCTTGTTCGCGCCTGGGGGAGTCTCCCGGAGGCCTGCCTTTCGTGCGCAATAGAGGCAACGCCGATCCGCGCATCTCTTGCTCTTTGCCGGAGCTGGATTGGTCAATGTCCCCGCGCACACGGTCTAATACCGAAGTTAAGGGTCGCACGCGGCCCGCACAGGGAAATCAGGGTCGTAGACGGCAAATTCAGGATTGCAAGCGGCCCGCACGGGGAATTCAACGTAGCTCTCGGCCCCTCTGTTAGCAAGGCTGCGCAGTCACCATATCGGGAACCATCAAGTGCTCATCTCCGTGCGCAGCCCCGCCCTGGTACAGCGGCTCTCCCTGGTCTCTCCTTTCCGGTACTACTGCCGTTGCGCTGACCCTGGTCCTCATGGACCGTCTTCGCGCCTCGAGGCGATGGTTATCGCACAACATATAAGCCTGCGTCTCAGAGCGCGACAGTCATCCGTTCGCATTCTTCCATCATGCCTACGGATCTTCACTTTGAAGCTTTCCTTGCGCTAGCCCGCGCCACCGACCCGCGCAATCCCGCCCCATTCAGCTGGGCCGAGTTCAAGGCCGAGTTCGAGAACACCGTGCCGCCGTGGTCGCTCTCCGCAACCGTCGAGAACAGCGGCGTGCCTCAGGCCGAGCTGGAAGAGATCAAGGCGTTCGCCACCGCGTATTACAACACCGAGGCGCAGGTAGCCCGCACCCGACTGTGCACCGCCAAGGGCGCCGGTACCAACAAGAATGGCCGCGAGGGCATGATCGCGTACATCAAGGCTCGCTGGAGCGACTGGGGGTTGAATGAGATCATCGTCTCGACGATGGTCGGCTACGGCTTCGACGTCTACTCGATGCTGGACCCCACCGGCGACGGTCTCGAAAGGGTAAGCTCGGATCTGTGTGCTCGCCTGCATGACTGACGCCGTGTTTCAGCTCTTCACACTGGAGGTAACGTCCGGCGTCGACGTACCGCGCAACGCCATCGCGGCGCGCATCGGCGGCGACGAGGCCTTCATCAGCCCCACTCAGCTGCATCCGGCGATGTACAAGTTCGTTAACACGCTGCTGGCGTCCTACTGGAAGGGCATGCGCGGTAAGCTCGCGCGCGAGCGGGGCGCGCTCAACAAGGCCCGGGAACGCTACGCCGCTAAACGCGAAGGTACGACATGCACGCGTCAACTAACTGTATTGGCTGACGGCGTGAATCAGCGTTCGAGAAACTCGAGAAGCCGACCAAGGCGGACGGTTTGGCCCTTGTGCGCGCGTTGGAGTCCATCACTAACCGCGTCGGTAAATGGCGCCACACCAAAGGCTTCGCGGCCGAGCTTGAGGAGTGCATGGAGGAGATGGAGGAGGTGCGAATGGCGCTCTCGGAAACCGTGCTAACGAAGCCGATGAGTGAGTAATTCTCCCAGTACGCCGACATGCATGCATTGATCCCCTCACAGAAATGCCGCCCGCTCTGCTCGCAGCTCTGCGCACGCTGGCCTCCGACGACAAGTCTCGTGAGGTCCTCGGCTACGTCATGGAGCTCATCGCGGCCGTCAATCACGACGAGGAAGACGTCATCCCCACTGGCAAGAACATGAACATGGCCGAGTGGCTCGAGGGCGCCGAGGCCTACCAGCCTCTCACAGAGCAAGACATCGCCGCGGGGCTCGGTCTGCCCGCGCCGATCATGCCGTTTTTCAACACGAAGCAGGATCCTGATGGCAACGACGATCCATGGTCTGTGGCGGGGCTGGCTGCCCTCGCAGCTCCCACCGCCCTCCCTTTGCAGCCGCGCTGGCACCAGTGGGCCGGCATCCTCCGCATCCTCGACAACATGTTCTCCGGAAAGAACATGTTGGTGATGGATCAGGTCGGCGTCGGCAAGAGCATGCAAGCCGTCGGCGCCATCGCCATGTATCAGTTCCAGCGTATGCACTGGCAGAAGCACGGCCGCCACACCGACCACTTCGGTAAGTGTCTGCTATATTTGGAAGCGCTTAGCTCATTGTATTCCAGATGGCCTGTCTATGGGCAAGGACGCGCTGACCGCGGACACGCACGTCATCGTCGTGCCGCCTGGCCTGATGGACCAGTGGACGTTGGAGCTCCACCGGTATCTCCAGCACGGCTCGTTCTGCGTCCTCCCCTACACCGGCAACTGCACCGTGCAGAATCGGACGCCTTTTTGGCAGGAATACGACGCGCGAAAGGGCACGAGCCCGATCATCATCGTCGCCTCCTCCACTGTACGGCCCTATGTTATCGAGTGAGGGTTGACATTGAGCTAACACGTTCTTTCAGTCGGTCAAGTCCGATTACGACCAGTTCTTCCAGGCAGCGACGACCGGACAACGCCCCCTGCGGAGCCGTGCGATCCCGGCCGATCTCGTCGACAAGACACTCTTTTCGGAGGGCCGCAACTACGGCATCTTCGTCCTCGACGAGGCCCACTACGCGCGCACCGCCAACAAGCTCCACGCCGCGTGCAAGGAGCTCGTATTCCGGAGTAGGATGATCGTCGCCATGTCGGCGACGCCTATCGTCACGGGGCCCATGGTAAATTCTCGCAATTTCTGTTGTCAGCCTCGCTCATCCCAACTCCGCAGGATCTCGTCAACCTCGGCAAGCTGCTCAAGATCGCCGGCATCGTCGAGGAGGAGATGAAGCTCTTTAAGCGCCAGGTCGACCGCGCTCGACGCCACGAGGCGAAGAAGCGTAAGGAAGGAAAGGGCGCGGTCCGATTGGCGCGTGCTCAGGCCAGGGGTCGCTACACGAAGGACGTGCACGAGGACGAGTACAAGATCGCCTGCGACGAATGGATCAAGGCGCTCCGCGGCATCTTCCTCGGCTACACAATGCGCCGCACAATCTACTCGAAGGACAACGAGGACAGGCCCATCTCCGGCTTGGAGCCGTGGCACGAGGAGGCCATTATGATCACGCTTACGAAGACGGAGATGGGCGTGCAAACGACGCTCGCTGCGTCCCTCGCGAAGGAAGGGCTGGTGATCGACTCCAAAGCTGTCGGGGTAAGTCGTGTTTCGCTCTACTATAGACAAGCCTCCGGGAGGCTTGCGTGTGTGCAGGCCGATTTAGCGCCGGAGTGGGGCGACGCGCCGCGCAAGGCAGGCCTCCGGGAGGCTTGCGTGTGTGCGAGCCCAGTTGGCGCCCGCTTCGCAGGCTGGCCTGCCCAGGGCAGGTCTCCGGGAGGCCTGCATGCGTCCGCGCTCGCCCCCGACTTGGCGGAGGCGCCCAGTGCTCGCGCGCAGACAGACCTCCCGGAGACTTGTCTGCGCCCGCGCCCACGCGCACTCGGCGCGGGCGCCGCAATGCTCGCGAGCGAGCAGGCCTCCCGGAGGCTTGCAATGCGTCTTGCTTTCCGAGATATCGATAATTCTTTGTTGATGGTGTACTAATCAACCTTTCCTTGCAGAGCTTTTATCTCACCATGCGCCAATCCCTGCTCAGCGAGGGCTTTTCCAAGCTCGCGGGCTTGATGTTCGACGAGGAGCACAAGCAAGAGCCCTACTCCAACCACCGGTCTAGCAAGGTCGACGGCGTCATCGCACTCGTCGAGTATCACCTCGGCCATCGCGTGCGCACCCCCTTGCACTCCTCCGCGAACAGCGCGAACGTGCTGAGGCCGTGCCCGCCGAGTCGGTTCACCCGCCACAGCGACCCAGACTCGTTCCAGACCCCCGACAAGATCCTCATCTACCTCTCCTTCCCGAGCCTCAATTGGTTCATTCGGGGGGTAAGTAGCATGCTTTTCGTCGCGTACGATTACTAACACTGCGACAGGCCCTCGACGAAAAGGGATGGGAGTACCAAGAGCTCAACGGGTTGATGAGCGCGCAGCAACGGGTGGAAGCACTCAGGATCTTCCGCACCGATCCGAACGTCAACATCCTCCTGTTGTCCGGCGTCGGCCTGTGCGGGCTGAACATGGCGTTCGCGAACATCGTCATCATCGTCGTAAGCACTTGTCACCGTTCCCACCTGCGCTGCTAACCCTTGGGCAGGACAATCTCTGGTCCGCGCAGGAGCAGCAGCAGCTCATCGGCCGTGTGTGGCGCTTCCCGCAGCCCCGCGACGTCTTCGTATACCTCGTCATCGCGCGCGGCACCTGCGACATCTTCTTGCACAATATCAACTTCGACAAGGGCGGCATGCACGAGACGTTCATGGGTGTCGAACCCGCCATTTGTAAGTTCAGTTCCTCGCCTTGTTACTTATCTAACATTTTGCAGTGCGCGCGTTCGAGGTCGACGCGGACGAAGCGTTCTACGACGTTGACAGCAACGCGCCGACGCCTTATGGCAGCGACGACGAGGACGACGAGGACGAACCGTCGCAGCACCGCCCATTGCGCCGTGAGGGTAGCGACTCCCCCCTCGTCCGCGTTATTCTTGACGAGAACGAGGTCACTCCCGAGGACGTCGAGATGGACAACACGCAGCGTGAGTATGTGTCGACCTTGGGCGAGCACCCCTGGCAGCTCAGCGAGGAAGAGGATAAGGCTTTCACGGAGTGCCTGGACCAGTGGGTCGCGCTGATGAACGCCATCCACAAAGACACCCAGGCCGGAAAGCCGTGGGCTTCCAACGATCCTCGGCTGATCAAAACCTACCGCGACTTGATGGTCCATACCGTCAAGCACCCCGTGTGCGCGACGTTCATGGCGCAGTGGACCCTCGCCATCGGCGACCCCGACAGCTGGTTCTACGGCGGCCCGGGAGAGGTGGCGCTCGTCCAGAACACCCTCCCGCCAGACGAGATCCCGCAGGTGCAGTGGCTCGATGCTGCGCCCTTTGGGCCCCTCGGCCTACCCCCAAACACGTCCTATGAGCAAAGGCCGCGCCGCACCGACGCCGATAAGCCGCGCCAGGAACTGCGCGAGGAGCCGCGCCAGGAGCTGCGCCCGCCCGTCGAGGAACTGCGCGAGGAGCCGCGCCAGGAGCTGCGC